>JBAMHV010000010.1:21710913-21728490 GCA_037177535.1 Pseudomugil gertrudae
TATAGTATAGTATAGTATAGTATAGTATAGTATAGTATAGTATAGTATAGTATAGTATAGTATAGTATAGTACAGTACATGTGATCTGGGCTTTTCTTTCTTTAAAAAAAAACCTAGTAAACATCTGAGTTTAGTTCATAAAACATCGCTTAGTGAAGAAGAAAAGATTTACAAAGAAGAGTTTTTATTGTTTTTTGTGACATGTGCAGTCAGAACAGCTGCATTTTAACTGGTTTGAGACAGCAGTGACGGCCTCACATCATCCGTCTCCTGGATATGATGGGTTTTAACTGGGACGCTCCCAGCTTGCATGGAGGAACATGCTCCTCTTAGATGTGCCAAAACTCAGACACAAAGGTAGAGAAAAATCCCAGTTAATGGTGAAACTTACCAGTTTATGGTACACAAAGAGCTGTTTAAATATAATTAAACAGAAGAAAGGGAATATCTAACTGATGGACTACACTATTCTCCCAGCATATGAACTCTGTTTTTATGTAATAACAGCTGGTTTTTATCAATAGATGAAATATCTTTCTAGTTCTGGCCATGACTTTTCTCCACACACTGCTGCTGTCCCACAGCTCAAACAACATGTGCATATTTGGCATTTTACACCCACTGGCCTGTCATCAGCACCTCTGCTGCAGTTTTTCTCTTTAAAGACTGCTCTAAGGCACTGACAGACGTTCATAATGGAAATAAACAGGCCATTTGCTTCACTGCCAGGGAGAAGTAAATGATGCTTGACTTAGCATCATTTAGCACACAGCACTGTGTTGCGTCTTACGACCAGCACAAACACTTTTTATTAAATGGAACTTTGGCTCCTCTGAAACTAATTATGCACCGCAGACTGCCCCGGAGTTTGTGGTTGTCTTTGTTGCAGCTTCTGTAAAAGCTCTTAAGTAAAACGCTGTGCAGACATGTGTTGTAAAACACCACATAGCTAGAGACTGAGTGATTCTAAAGCTCAGGAATATGCCAGGAATTGGAGATATTTATATTTTCAGGGCCATGAAAGAGCTGCTATGAGGAGGCCTAACATTTCTAGTCTTAGGGGTTAAATGTGAGGCTCTAACTTTATTTCCCAGCCTGCAGGTCCGAGGATGTAGTGCTGGACTTTCTCCCATAGTTTTTCGTGTTGCATTTTAAATATTTGAGAGATTTGTCCTGTTAATACTACACATACAGTCATGCACCTGCAGGCAGCCACAGGTGATCCGGTCAGTGACTGGAACTGCGGCCTGCCGCCAGGTCAGAGCCAGCATTTCCACCGGGTAGTACCCAAGAGGGAAGAAGATAACAGCTGTGTGTGCAAATGCATCATCACGCATTGTTTATCATCAGAATTGACTGTAAATCTGGACTAATACACATTAGACTAAAACTAACAGAGCAACTGGATGGAGACACTGTGATCTTACTGGCTTGTTTCATTATGGACGTTTTCTACTCTGAGCCAAACAGGAGGCTTCAAATCATATGTGCTTCTTGTTCTTCCTCACAGTGCTCATGCATAATATTTTACCTATGCAGGGACACTGTTTGGCTTGGCCAGTTTCATAATGTTCTCTACACAACATGCTACATTATAATTAGCTTCCTTGTTGTCTCCTGCAAAGTTGTCCACTTTTGTTTACTTCTTTCAATTACTGGGAAGATTGATCATCATTAAAACTGATTAGTTGTATGCATATTATTCTTTGTTTTTATTAATATTATTATTCATGAATTAAGATAATATATATTACAGTGTAGCTATGCTCTCAGCTACCACCAGGAGGCGCTGGTCCGGGATAACCAGCATAGTGTGCATTGTAGGAAACCGGGATTCTCCGAAGCTGCTGGAAATGCCACAGAAGATTAAGGAACTATCTTTACGCGGAAAAGCAGCTTTAAATTTAAAAGTGACACCGAGCTAAACCGCCTCGCATAAACTTAAGATGGCTTTGAATAAGGAATAAGTTGTTCTGGACAGGGAGTCTGGGTGGCTTTGAAGCTTTCAACTTTAGACAGCTAGCTGTCGCTTGCCGCTGTTAGCCTAGCTGGTTGGGTAAATATTCCGACTCGACTTTCCTGAACTGCGTCCACCTTGACAGCATATAAACTGCGCTGTCACATGTTCTTTCGTCGCTTTTTTATTCGGTGAAATATCGCCATTTGATCCAAGGAGATGGGCGAATTTCTGCTACTTTACTCAGCGAGCTAACCTGCTACAGTTACAGTTTGTACGCATGCTAGCTGACGTCGGCTAACGCCGGGCCAAACAGCAACTTCAACAGAGTTTTCTGGAAGCTAACATAACATTATTGTCGCTCATTGGAGAACTGTGCTGCTTAACGGACTCAACTCGTAGCCATGTTTGAAATGGAAACACACATTTCGTGCCTTTTCCCGGAAATACTGGCCATTATTTTCAGTTACTTGGACGTAAAAGACAAAGGAAGGGTAGCCCAAGTGTGCGCGGCCTGGAGGGACGCGTCCTACCACAAGTCTGTGTGGAGGGGGGTGGAAGCCAAGCTCCATCTGCGGCGAGCTAACCCGTCTCTCTTCCCCAGCCTGCAAACCAGGGGGATCAAAAAGGTCCAGATTCTCAGCCTGAGGCGAAGTCTGAGTTACGTGATTCAGGGAATGCCGCACATTGAAAGTCTTAACCTGTGTGGATGCTTCAACCTCACAGACAGCGGGCTCGGACATGCCTTTGTGCAGGACATACCATCCCTGCGAGTGCTGAACCTCAGCCTGTGCAAACAGATCACCGATTCCAGCCTCGGAAGAATCGCCCAGTACCTCAAAAACCTGGAGGTGCTTGAACTTGGGGGATGCAGTAACATCACAAACACGGGCCTGTTGCTCATTGCCTGGGGCTTGCACAGACTGAAGAGCCTGAACCTGCGTAGCTGCCGTCACGTGTCCGACGTGGGCATCGGACACCTGTCAGGAATGACCCGCAGTACTGCAGAGGGAAGCCTTTCCCTGGAGAAGTTAACCCTGCAGGACTGTCAGAAGTTGACTGATCTTTCTCTCAAACATGTCTCAAAGGGTCTAAACAAGCTCAAAGTGCTCAATCTTAGCTTCTGTGGGGGGATATCTGATGCAGGAATGATCCACCTGTCACACATGACCCACCTGTGCAACCTGAACCTGCGGTCCTGTGATAACATCAGTGACACTGGGATAATGCATCTAGCCATGGGCTCCCTCCGGCTTACGGGATTAGATGTCTCTTTCTGTGATAAGATTGGAGACCAGAGCTTGGCATACATTGCCCAGGGGTTGTATCAGCTCAAGTCCCTCTCTCTGTGCTCCTGTCATATCAGCGATGATGGCATCAACCGGATGGTCCGCCAGATGCATGAACTTAAAACCTTAAACATTGGACAGTGTGTGAGAATCACAGACAAAGGTTTGGAGTTGATAGCTGATCACTTGACGCAGCTGACGGGGATTGACCTGTACGGTTGTACAAAAATTACCAAGAGGGGTCTGGAGAGGATCACACAGCTCCCGTGCCTTAAAGTGTTAAACTTGGGACTGTGGCAGATGACTGAGAGTGAAAGAGTGAGGTGACACTCGGCTTGTGTACATTTCATCGTGTAACTGGGACTGCCTGTATCTATTCTTTATTTTGCCTTCATTACTGTGACAAAGTGAGGAGGGGCTCACTGGAGTATTTTTATCCATTTCTTCTGATCCCGCGTACAGTTATTCCTGTTCAGCTACCTCACCCATCCATCACAGGAGTGCCTGCAGTCACTGAATACTCCATTTAGATTGTATATTTTTTAACTCAAGTGGAGTTATTTTGCTTTCAGGATGCATGGTAACAACTCAGCATTTAACATTTCCTAACAGAAAAGCAGGGTTTTCTTTCATTCAAAGTTTTTTATCTGCTTATTTTTCTACTTGTATAACTGATATTTGTATTCAGTGACTCTTGCTGACAGAATTGTACTTCAAATTGAAGTTGGCAGAACACACCTGTCTTTGTTTACCTGTGTATATTTGGCTGATTTATAGAAATAATTTATATAACAGTTTTTACTCTGTCAAAAAGTTCATCAGCAGGGCTACAGTAAGATGTAGCGACTAACAGCTACAGAGGCTATTTTATGCAATATTCAGGTTTTTTTTATCTGAAGAGCTTCCAGTGATAACGTCAGAGTATTTGTCTAAAACAAAGCATTAATTTAATGTTTTATATTCATACAGTAGTGATATTTATTAATAAAGATGCTAAATTTGTTTAGTCTGGTTTATTTATTTTTAGTTTGCTTTTTTTAATCTGGTTTATTTTAAAATTTTAAAAGTCTTTTTTTAATAACTTTTTTTTCTGCTTTATTTATATATATATATATATTTATGATGCCGTTTAGGCCTCTGTCGTGTCGGTCAGCTCTGTTGCCACACAGCAAGTATGATCCCAGTTTCAACTGGGTCTCTGCTTGGAGTTTCCATGGTTTCCCAGCATCTGTGACCTGAAACATCACTGGTTAAGAGGCACTTCCATATCTGCTGTGTGCCTGCATGTCTGCGCCCATCTTTGTCCTGTAATAGCTCATGACCTGTCCGGGTTTCAGCCCACCTCTCACCCAGTCACTCCTGAGATGAACCAGGATAAAACCAGTACAGAGGATGATCTTGTAAGCACTAATTGTAAATATCTTTTGGGCTTCCATTCAGTCCAACTGGGAATTTGATCAAATCATTTGATCAATTAATCATGTAAAGTTGTGCACAGACGTCTCCAACCGCATGGTTTTCCTCACATGCAGACACTTCACAGAAGAATAACATCGTTCAGTCCACGTAGAAGCTTTTCTGGACTCTTTAAAAGCTTAAGAGCTAATTAACCAGTGGACTCAGTCAATTAGATGGTTTTAGCTAGCTAAACCACATGAATTCACTCTGTGGCATGTCGGGAAGAAAAAGTCTTCACAAGAAAACAAGGCTTATTATTTATTTACATACATACAAAATCCAAATGAGTAACATTTTTATTTAGCTTTAACAGTTTGATCCATAACATGAACAGACAAGGCAGTACACATCTCATATGAATGCAAAGGACCAAAAGGTGCCATGAATTTGATGCTCCTTTATCAGCTCTGTTCCACAATAAAAGAGATGAGCAGACATTTAAGGCAAAGGCAGGGACACACAGGCCGGAGTAAGGAGAATAAAACCAGTCTCCACTCGGCAGAGAAGCATCCAACCATCCTTCTAGCCCAGCTGTGCGTTTGGGTCTCTATCCGACGTCTTCCTCTAAAGCATCTCTTAATTCGACATGTTTTAGTAAGTAAGCGTATTTCTGATTAATCCCTCGGGCTCACAAAGGAAAACTGCTCGTATGAGAAAAGACAACGCAGGAATCCGGATTACACATACCATCACCGTTTGGTGAAAATATATTTATTTAAAAAAAGACAAAAATAAATGCAGGAAAAGTACTCTCCCATCACACAGTCACGATTTGGAAACGTTTGTAATTCACACATCTTTTGTTTTTTTGACACTTTTTCCCAGTTTCTGCTGAGAACAGCGACTCCGTCGTTTGGTTCGGAGCAGCTCGCTCCTCTTATTCTGTGCAAACATTCAATGCATATCAATACAGTAAACATTTTATATATATATCGTAATTCTATATTGACTTTCCCGAGTTATGGCAGTACTGTCACATACATACATTTTGTCCTGATGACAAAATTACACACAAAAAGACGACTGCACTGCTTTTACTTTGCTGAATTTTTAACAGAATGCACAACACCTTCCACTTAATTACCTGTATTCAGTCACTGTACGTGTTAAATACCACGTTATTTACAAACTGATCTAAAAAGTCTAAATCTGCTGAAAAGTGACTTTCAGTTCCTGTAAATGTAGATGCACTTAGTAATTTAAAAACCTCAGCCCTAAAGATTTTAAAAAATACAAGAAGAGGCGTCACTTATAAGTGACGTGAAAGTACAAGAAATAAAGGGTATCGCTTGTATTCTTCAGTCGATAAACTAAAGATCAGGTGGGCTTTAAGTAACATCTATAGACTTTGGATGAGACTGGATGAAGATCAGTTAAATTCTTACATCATGCCTTAGCACCAGTATTACAGAGGAATAAATATCCCTGCGCTAGGTCCAGTACTGATCTGTGTGCATGCTCCAAGGCCACGAGAACGTCCTCAAAAGAAACATTGCATACCTCATAAACAAGTGAACACTGTGCAAAACCATCTAGAAACAAAAACATCAACAAAGGTTTTTGTTTTTTATCCTCTCTCTCTCTCACTGAGAACATAGTAAGTAAAGTCTGATCTTAGATCAAAGGTCGAACCTCGAGGCCCCTCTGATGCCAGTGACCCAGCCGCTGAAGACGCAGTAACGCACCTACAATCTAATCCTAGCTACGTTGAGACATCACAGGAGCATGCATTTGGTTACAAAGTGGCATTAAGAAGTGTTGGTAACACTGGGGGACAAAATAGAAAACAAGCATCTAAGTGGCTCTGCGCTTTACCGTCTGAATTCAGTTCCTCTCTGATCCCTCCAGATGTAGCAGCTCCCCACTTCTCCAGGAGAAAAAAGTGCTTTCCTGTCCGAGGGATGCATGTTCTCCTTTTAAACTTCTGAAAGTGCCTCGTCTGGTATCTTCTGCTCTGAGTGAGGCTTTGTAGAGGCAGAGGAAGGTTGGCAGTACACGTTGAGACTGTGCAGAAGTTTAATTCTTTAATCTGATAGCTGCCTTCTCCCCAAGTACCTGTGTCAAATGATGCCTTTCAAAGTCAACCAAAAGGCAAAGATCAAAATAGTTTAGTCACAAAAGCTCTAATAACTTCCATTATCCCTTAGCCGATCCTCAGAGCACCATGCGAGACAGGAAAGCACCTTTTAATCCTGGGAGTTTTTTTTTTTGCAGGATATATGAGGGGCACAAAGAGGAAGAGTCCAGGGTAATGAGTGGTAACGCCCCGGCTGTGTCTCTTCCTTCTGGGTGGAGGTAGGGGTTCCTGGGCTCAGCCTGGTTCCGTTTGAGGTCAGAGTTGTCAGCATGACTCCTCCAGCGCATTGACAACCTGTTCCAGGATATCAGGGCAGTAGTCTGCGATCTGCTGCAGAACAGAGTTGGCGTACTCCTGCAGCTCACAGCTCTCCTTCTCACACACCTCCAGCTCCCGTTCCAACTGCAGGAAAAAAGTAAAGGTTAGATTATTTTTAACCTAATCTTTTAAGAGCAGCACTCCAGAGGCATTTCCTTCTGATCAGCCTGCAACATGTTTAACCATTTTTTATGCATTTTAAAAGCAGTGATAAATTATACAATTATATAAAATTCCAGGAATTCCTTCACTTCTAACAGACTTTTCTGTGTTTGGCCTATAAAAACAATGTTAATGATTATTTGTGATAGTATTGAGAATACATCAACAGCCTGCTGGAAGTTTTTACTTAAAGCCAAGTTCAGTCCTTCCTGCAACATTTACGTCCAACCCATGTCCACCGGCGAGTCAAAGGGATGGCTCGTTACCAGGATGACATGCAGGAGGAGGAACTCAGGTGTATTGGAAAAGGGGTTCATCTAAAAGTTGCAGGAAGGTTGATCTTCAGGACCTGTGACTTATGCTGACCTTTAACCCTTTTACTGCTCCAGAGATCACTGATGACACCGCTGCGCATGTGTATTTAAAAGTACTGCAACTCTGCGCTACTTTGTGCAACTTTCATTCAAACTGACCCCTAGAGAGAATATATCTATTTTTATGGTGTTAAATGGGATATGGACACGTTCACACTGTGGCTGTTCTGCTTTAAACGGACTGGGGTCCACTTGCAGGAACAGTGGGTTCTGGTCTGCTTAAAAGCAGGGGTCTCGGTAAACAGAAAAAAACAACCGTAATAAAGCATGAAGAAGAAGAACACACACCTAGAAATGAAATATATATTCATTTATGGTACTTGATTTTCCATGTTTAGCTGAATTATTCATTCCTTTTCTACACTGCGTAATCTAAATCCGGGTTTTTCCAGATTATGAGTATTAAATGCATCAAATAAATCTCATGAATCTTCCAGTGGTTGGTCCTGTGCATTTCCTCATACAGTACGCAGCAGTTGCATATAAAGCCAAACAGTGTAGAGAATAACTACTTTAAAGAGGTTAATTGCTGCTAAATACTGTAATTAAAAATATACTTCACAAATAAATCTACCTTGGCTGAAAAATGCAGATTGTTACATTCCCCATGCTACTGTGTAAAGGTTGTTGCTGCTCTCTGGGCTCTACTTCTCTTTTGCTAACTGGTAGTCCCGTCTGAGCAAACAGCTCAGAAGCGGCCAATAAAAGGACTGGAACTGTACCTCTGGGCCATTTGGCCGCTTGCTCACCAGTGAAACGCAGATCTGTGAAGGTCTTAGACTTAATTATTTTAGGGTTGCTGTTTTTGTTTTCTCGTAACTCGCTTTCTCTTGTTTATGCTGAAGTTAGGAAGTTAGGCTTGCACTTTGTGGTGTGGTTGCTCATGACTTTTATTTTTAGCTGGGAATTTAAGTCCCTAAAGAGATGCTGCCTTTCTGCTTTATTAAACCAAAGTTAAACAATAAATGATAAATAGCTAAGATGGTCTCCTCATGTTCTAGAGTTTCACTGCTCTTCTTCCCCAAAACCAGCCTTTTGACAAAACACATATTCATTTAAACAATTCAAGGATGTTTAAAGTGTAAACCTTTAGTGTCTACTTCTTATAAACATGAATGAGTTAAATATACAGATTGAGCACTCTTACTACCTGATTGACACTCATCTTCTGAAGCTCTTCCTCCCAGTCTTCTGGGTCGCTGTGGTGGTAGTGAGAGGGTGGCGTGAGCTGACTGAGGATGCTGGGGTCTCGGTCATGGCAAAGGTCCGTCAGGTGGGCGATGTAAAGTTTGAGCTTACTGCGGTTCTGGGACAAAGTTAAAAGAGGGGGGATCATCTGCAGTGTGGAGAAGACATGAAGGATGCAGACAAACGGAAGAAAAGTATAAGAAAAAGACACAAAATCACAAGATAAAACATAAATATTGATCCTAACTGGATGCTGAAACATAATGAAAGTACCAGACTAAAACAAGATGTGGAGTAAAAAGTAAAACAAAGCATCATCTGCATGCATGCTAATTAGACCACCACCATTAATACAGTGTGTTTATGTTCATGCAGCTCAACAAAGAGTAACTTTCTAATCTCCCAATTACACCAGATTTAAGTGCTATTCCACCCCTTTTTCTGAGCAGCTCCTCATTAGTGCCAGAGCAAGAACATGCATAACTAAGATGCTTTAGTTTGTGGTTTCCGCTTGCAAACACACACACGTACGCTGGTGAATAACACAATGCAATAATAAACCACAGGATGAGTTTGTAAGCACAAATAGCAAAAACTGCCGTTGACCATCAGAGACGAATGAAATGAAAGCAGCCCAAACCAATGAAGCATGCCAGTGATAGGTGTAACAGGTTTGGCTTTTCATACGAGCTCACCCTTTGAAAAAAAAATGACTGTGAGAGAGAAGGGAGGGCAAAAGGCTGCCTATGCCCAAATACCCTCCTCATCGTCCTGTTAGCCACAAGACAAGCCGATCGAAGCATTAGGAAGGAACATTTTGTTAGTGTTAGGAAATAAAACTGGAGCGTTGTTACAGCATTTTTGTTTCCTTTAGATAGCTGCATGATGCTGAGTTACCTGATCTGGAGAGGGTTTATGATTTGTCTGGTCAGGTGCAGTCTTTAGATGCTCATCTTCATAGTTGTCTGCCATCAGCTTCATCCTGTTCTGAGTCTGTGCATTAAATACAGAGAGGAAGTTGATGGAGAGTGAGATAACGGCAGGGAGTTTGGGATTGGCTGAGCCTGAAAAGCTCATCAGATAAACAAAAACCATACACATCTCCAGAGTGATTAAAAAAAACTCTCCTGTAAAACAGAAGGCACCACAGTCCAGAAAAAAAGCAATGAACTACACTAATTATCTCAGAAAATAGCAATTATCAGAAACCGTGTTTCAACACAGTCAGCAGGATACAAAGCAACGCTGTCCCTTCATCCTGTAGTTATAAACCTCTCTCCCGGGAGGGACTGGTAGTTAATTAATCAACTCTGATTACAGTGTAGTGGCCAGAGCCCTGAGGGTAAACACATGCTAACTGGCAATGGGAATGGATTTAACTGGCTTCTTTTAACAGATGTATGGAATTTACCAGCTCACAGTGTGGCGACGTTGAGCCTGAACACACGGCCTCTGAGAACACCTCCACTTCAAGTGCAAAGTCAAAAAGTGATGCAACAGAAAACAATAAAAGGGTTGACGATATGTTCACATCTGTATGTAGCCAGAAACGGTGCTTTTAAGCTGACGTGGTTCCACAGTTATCTGTGTGCCCAGTGGTAGAAACTATACCATAACTATGCTCAGAGCTTTAACGGCTGCATCTTATGTGACGCTTATCCACTGCTTCACACTAGGTTGATAAGGCTCAACAGAAAGAACAACGCTCATGGTAAGACTCCCTTAACCACTAATGTCTCACACTGCTCTTCCTCACCTGCTGCTTGAGCTGTTGAACCAGTCGGTCCTTCTCTCGCTTCAGCAAAGCCACCTCATCCTGGGTCTTCTTCTTCTTGGAGGACGACAGCTCCAGCAGAGCGATGTTAGCATCCTTCTCACTGATAGCAGATAGCAGCGCCTCCTGCCTGCGAGATAGAGTTGAAACATGACTTTTACCCACCCAAGTAAAAACCTCAAGAATCATTTATTATTTATTGCACAACACCAGCCTGCCAGCTGGGAAGAGCCAGAATTGGATGACATTTTACAAGATTAAGGCAGCGATCAATATTCCAGTCTATGCCATCCTGCTGTCGATCTGTGTGTGTGCATGTGTCTTACTTCATCTCTAGCACCTCCTCCAGGTGTTTCCTACGTTCTGCTCGCAGGGTTGTGAGGTGTGCCTCCTTCTCACACAGAGACTGTTGGGTGGAGGCCAGCTTGGCCCTCATGGACTCGAGCTCCTGCTTCACCTTCTCCATGGCGCCCAGCAGCTCTTCCATCTGGGAACACACACAAAAGCAGTCCAGTGAGGAATAAAGCGGAAGTGGATTTGAATCCATCAGTGAAAGTGCTCGCGCTTGTTTCAAGAAATGACACTACTGATGACTTCCCAATGTGAACTGGGCAGCAGAGTTCATGTGAGCTGTTGGGAAGGACTACAGATCCATTATAAGCACAGGTATGGTTTAACTAGAGGACTGATTTAATTCACCTGCTATTTCCTTAAAGCGCCACTAGAACATGAGAATGGCACGGTCAGAAAAATACAGAAGCTGCTTGGTAGTCTGGAAAGTCTTGCTTCATTTACAGCTTTCATTTAATCAGCACAGACCTTGAGCCAGTCGTGGCAACAGAACGCGACAGAGAGACGCTTCAACATCAGCAGCCATCATCTTAGCTGTTTACATAAGTGCCTGAACTCTGTAACCTCTTTATGTATAACAAGTTCTGATTGGCCTGAGCAAGACCCTTTATATGACTGAATGAAAGTACAAAGCACAATCTGCAAATGTGATCTCAGGCACTCTTGTAGCTTAGAAACCAGACCAATCTTTGTTTCATATCAAGATATGTTTCACTCACTATAGACAGAACAGGAGAGTGAATAAATCATTCATCCTTGATGTAAATATTCATTGGCTACAACCATTTTCTGACAGCTATTTACGAGGAAACAGCAGGTAAAAAAAATCCATTTGGGCTGGAAACAACACAAACACTTCACAAAAACATGCAGCGGCAATAACACACACAAAAAACCCCAAAATAAAAAAAGGTTTTACACAGGTGTATCACAGGGTTTCTGCATAAGACTGCATGAATAGTAAACGTGTTGCTTTTATTGTGTCCACCCTCTGCAGGTGTGGTTGCTCACTGATGGAGGACGCATTCTGGGATTCATACCTTAGACAACTGTAAGTGGGCGAGGTTGGACTCATGCATTGGTTTGAGTGAGTGCTTCTGAGAGGCAGTTGTGTTGCAGAAAGAAAACAAGAGAAAACGACAAGCAGAGATGAATGAACTGAGAAAGATGAAGGGCCAGAGAAGAGGAGGCAGGAAAAGAAAGAATGAGGAACACCAAAATGGCAGCCAAAAGGTGACTTGCAGTTTCTTTTTTGGTATCTGTATAAAGACAGGTTTAAATAGGCAAGTACTGTAGCGCTCTTCCTGATAAATATAGCTTTGTCGTGCATTTGTGTGTTTGTGTACCTGTTTCTCCTGCAGTGACCGAGCAGCCTCCTCCTGTGCTAGGACCATCTCTCGCTCAGCAGTGATTTGAACGCTCTCTCTCAGCGCCTCCTCCAGCTCCTCTATGCGATCGGCCTTCTGACGCAACGTGTCCTTCACAACAGCAGATATTTGCTTTGTTAGACATTTGATTCAACAAAGCAGGAAGCATTCTCTGCAAATCATGGACAGTCCACATGGAGGCCTCACCTTCACCTGCTGGGAGGATTCTGACAAGTTGTGCTCCCTCTTCCGGGCCTCGTCCATTAGCCGAGCGTTCCTGCTCTTCTCCACCTGCTCTTTGTGCTTCAGTGATGCAACCTTTTTCGACTGGTCTTTCATTTGCCTACAGGAACACCATTTCAGACTGTATTTAGTAATAAGCAGAATGCTGTAAGCAATTAGGAAAAGTTAGAGGATCTTTTTAAGATTATCATATTTAAGAGTCAAATCTAAAGAATTAAACATTTCTTGCATATATATATATATATATAATTACTAGTTAATACCGTCTCAGGAACCAACTAAAAAGCACTTTCACTTAACATATGGACATAGATAAATGAGATCCCATAAAAAGCTGCCCTTTGAAATAACATTTAATAAAATTCAGCTTTCAGCAAGATTTAAACAACTCTGCAGGATCGATGTCACATTTAGCTCAGAGCGAAAAAAATATATAAAGGTGAAAAGAATTAAACACCAGCAAGAGGATAAACAAAGAGTTTCAGGGAAAGATAATACCCTGCAGATAACAAAACACCTGAGACAACCAAGGGTGTACAGAAATGAGAGAGGGGCTGGGGGCAATGGGGTAAAGAAGAAAAGATATAAAAGGAAAGAAATGAGAAGATACTTACCTGGAGGCCAAACTGGTGGGACCAGAAATTCCCAGAGCAAAGACAAGAAAGCAGTGAAGAGAAAAGTAGATGCATAAGAAAATGAGCAAATAAGAAGAGAAAAAGTGGAGACTCAGACACATAGATGTGTGTTATATCTGCTTAACCACACACAGTTTTTGGTCATTTAAGTCATATTCCTCTGGGCTTCATTCGTGCCTGTGATAGCCTCGGAGAAAGCCAGCGTGCACACACTAATTCCTGTTGATGCAAGTTTAGACTGCAATAACTAAAATCTACCAAAACTCCCTTAATCCTGTCATTTCACAGTGTGTACAGTGATCACAGTAAAGCATCAATGGTAGCAGTTTGTACGTAAACAAGCTTACAAAACGACCAATGCTATACTCATCAGATTTTAACATCACTGTAAATGCAGCATATGTCAGTTCTGTCCTAAGTGTGTCCCTGCTCATACACACATGGTTTTAATGTCATTATTCTAACTTTCATAGGCTGCTGGATCGTTTTGAGTCTGGTGTGTTGGGGGCATGGCCACATCAAACATCTGCAGGACTGTGGCCCTCAGAGGACTGAATTAAGTACCTCTATGTTAAAAACACACCTCGTCTACGGTCACTGCTGCTGATGAGATGAAACGCTGAAACAGTCCTCAAAACTGCGAGTTTTCTATCAGCTAGTAGGAAAAATGGAGTGCGTCAGGTCAGTACTGTTATGTAATTAGAGCTGCACAGTGGTTAGTGCTGTCGCCTCGAAGAGGTTCCCAGGAAAGCTTTCAGGAATTGCACACGGTTCCTTCGCTTCCTCAATCAAAAATCTGCATGCTAAATTAATCTGTGTTTCTTCATCTACAGTACAGCTGCCTCTGTGTTGACCCTGTGAAGGGCCGGAAACCTATCCAAGTATCCAGTTAAATTAACCCATCACTACTCCACTCCATGAATGTGTTTGCAGATGTTCAGGGGCAGGTGGAGCCAATCCCAGCTGACATTGGGCGAGAGACAGGTTACACCCTGGACAGGTCGCCAGTCCATCACTGAGCCCTATATCTCCTAATATATAGTCAATATTCATTTTTACTAAGAAATTGTGATCAGTGCATCAAACAATAGACAATTCTAAACAATGGAAGGCTTGTTGGGTCACACTGTTCATGCTTAAACCATCTGATGCTTCATTTGTTTTCTGACCCCTTTAACAACCCAGTTAAAATAAAAGCAATCAAAGATCAAACAGAAAATGTTTCACTTTTTTTAACAAATTATGTGCAACAAAGTACCCCTCCTCCCTAAAGAAGGATCTTATTTTAGTCTATGTTTGCAAAGTCTAGAGTATGAGTTCACTCTAAATTTAGGAGAT
Source organism: Pseudomugil gertrudae (assembly GCA_037177535.1). Lineage (NCBI taxonomy): Eukaryota > Metazoa > Chordata > Actinopteri > Atheriniformes > Pseudomugilidae > Pseudomugil > Pseudomugil gertrudae. The sequence continues at coordinate 21,725,445 of JBAMHV010000010.1, forward strand.
GATGATTTGATCAAACAGAATCTGTGCAGGAGAATATATAAACATATCTTTATTATACCTCCGCTGCAGCACAGCAGGTCTAATTCTGCTGGAAACGCTGCTCAATCACTCAACACTTAACGTAACACTAAAGAGAACCCAAACATCTTTCAGCACATCAGTTTACCTGCATGCAGAGTTTCACTGCTGACCCACCTCTCCAGTTCACTGATCTTTTTATCCTTGTCATTCTTCTCGTTCTCCATTTCCCGTAGTATCTCCAGAAGGCGGTCCACCTCGGCCTGTGCCTTCCCAGAATCCTCTCTGTGGCGGGCCACTTCCTGCTCCAGGTTTTTAATGCGCTCGGCTAGCTCCGTGTTGGCTTGAGCTTCCAGTGTTGCATTCTGAGCCTGGTGGAGGACAAAACTCTGCTTAGACTAGACAAGTGGAAGACTGCATAATATCAACCTGAAGTTTACATTAATTTATTTAGGTATCTCACTCTCTTTAGCTGGTTCTCCAGTTTGTAGCACTCCTCCCTCTTCTGCTCCATGGCGATTTCCAGAGTCTTGAGTTTGGAGTCTTTTTTCAGTCCTGAGGAGGCCAGGGATGATGCATGCTCCTTCAGATCCAACAAGGAGGTCTGCATGTGACAGTAGATCACAACAAAATAAATTAGAACCAATAAAAGCATCAATGACATAAGTAAAAAAAAAAGACTAAATAATTTTAAAAAAATAAGCAATGATTGATTCTAACAATGATGATTTATTAAAAGAGTGTATTGCTGCATCTGTTTCACACCTCTCTGTCTGACAGGTCTCCCTGCAGTAAGCTCAGTCTCTCTTTCAACTCTTTCAGTTCCTTCTTGGAGCACTCGAGCTCCTCCGTCTTCTCCCGATCGTCTCGGTCTCGCTGCTCCTTTAGACGCTCAATGATGCGCTCCTGCAGAGACACAGGGGGGCGGTTACACGACATGTGCTCAAGTATCACCTCTGTATCATCGAGCAAATTATGCATACTGACGCAAATAAAAAGCCTAAATCCCAAACACCCCCTTTGCAAAAGTATCGGCCTCTTTGGCAGATTTACTTTTTCTGCAAGCGACTCCTCCAGTGTTGTGAGAGCAGTGTCCGTGTTGGAGGTGTCTGCCTGCAAGGACTTCACTCTCTCCTTCAGGCTGCTCATCTGCTTCTCCTTGTCCCTCAGTTGCTCCTGCAGGTTTTCAATCTGCACATCAAATATAAACAAGCGTTACTGTTGCCACATTTTGGATTCATCTTCAGAGAATCTTGTTAATTCCTCTTTGTCGAACGTACCTTTTTTTGTAGCACATTAATTTTGCGCTCTTTAACCTCCAGCATGTCCTTTAAGTCATGTATTTCTCCATTCAGAGTTCCCTTCTCCTCTGACATTTCTTGTATCTGCTTGCTCTTCTTATTCAGAGTTGCCTCCTTCTCTTCCAAGCGCAGGCGTAAGGCATCAACCTGGGCGGGAAAAGGCAGAAATGTGAGCTAACGCAGTAAACGTGTTCTCAACATGTGGTAATCCACAGTGTACCTCTGTTTGTAAGATAGCAGCACGCTGCTCCTTGGCAGTGAGGGATTCTTTGAGAACTTCAATGTGCTGTTTGCTGTCCGAAAACTGGTTGTTTAGAGTCTCTAGTTTGGTCTGCAACCCGAGCAGCTCTGTGTCCTTCCTTGAGAGGTCCTGCTTCACCTGCTCCATCTGAAAAAGATTGGAGAAAAAAAACTGAGTCCTCCCGTATTTCATTTGAACACAGAGCAGATAGAAGAATAAACGCAGGCGAGTCAGACTAAAATCCTCTCCCATCTTCTGACCTTGTTCTTCATGAACTTGGTGTGACTGCGGTAGACTTCCATCTGCTTCATCTCCTCTTGGCGCTCCTCACAGCTCAGAAGTCCATTGGATTTAAGCATTAGCACCTCCTCCTCCATGTCCCTCAAACTCCGTTCCATTGAGTTGATTTTTGCATCCTGGTATCAAATGATTAAACTCAGATAATGATGTGACGAAACACACTACACACACACACACACACACACACACACTCCCCTCACCTTCATGTCAATAACAGTCTGTAGAGCCTTTGTTTTGGTGGACTCGGGGGTTCCTTCATATCGGCGGTGAAGGTCCTGTTGAGTCAGATGCTGCATGTAAATCAATATAAAAAAATTCCCTGGTAAAATATACCAAGTCAAAAATGACAATGATTATATTCGACTTTACCTCTCTGAGTGCTGAAATCTCTCTGTCTCTCTGGTCCAGTAAACTCTCAAGGTGATGCCTGTGCATCTCTGCATCAGCCAGCCTCCTGGTCCTCTCCTGGTCTTCCTCTGATGCCTTGGCAGATGGCCCTAACACAGCAAACATATCATCTTTGTTAACATGACAAGGAGTCAGGAAAGTGAAAAAATTGCAGTTAAACATGTAAAAAATCCTAACTGAGCACGATAAGTGTTTTATTAAGAAGCCGAGGCATAGGCTGTCAGCATTTTATGCTTCTAATGAAAGACAATCTATGGTTTGCAACTCCACATCACACAGAAAACAGGTTCTCAGCTTTCTCCTTTTAACTTTCCCAAACACTTTAATTCAAATGCAACATCTCAGGCCTTTTGAAACTCTAAGATCGCTGCATAAAATCATCCAGGCCTCAGGGTTTCATTAGTCTGCTAAATCAAACAGGGATAACTTTAGAGGGAATAATGATATATTTGACTCACAAAGAGAAAGCTTTAACAGAGCAGAGCAGCAGCGACATCATATGAAACTAATACTTAAGCCCTTTTCAGACATGAGGGATGCAAGTTAAATGGCTCAATCTGTTCACTTTCTTTGGCATTTTCTGTTTCTGTTCATTTTGTTTTACATGTTTGTTGTAAGCGGTGGCACAGTTGGTTAGCACTGTGGCCTCGCAGCAAGAAGGTTGCCGGCTTGAGCCTCGGCTGGGGCGGGGGTCGAACCGGGTTAGCGTGGCTTCTCCCCGTGTTAGCGTGGCTTCTCCCCGTGTTAGCGTGGCTTCTCCCCGTGTTAGCGTGGGTTC
>JBAMHV010000010.1:21729157-21743468 GCA_037177535.1 Pseudomugil gertrudae
GCCCATAGGAGTGAGTGTGTGTGTGCATGGTTGTTTGTCTGTGTGTGTTGGCCCTGTGATGGACTGGTGACCTGTCCTCTCGCCCGTTGTGAGCTGGGATTGGTTCCAGCCCCCCTGTGACCCCGTTCAGGGAAAAGCGGTAGAAAATGGATGGATGGATGTTTGTTGTAAGGTTTTGTATATTTATGGCCACAGATTAACTCTCTAGCTTAACTTACCTAAACAACGTGCAGGATAAGTAAAGTTAAAGAATCATTTTACTTTCAGTTGTAACTTTTATAGATATTGCTTTAATGAGTTTCCTGTGGAACCTCATTTGGACCAACTACATAGGAAGTCACCTTCTTTTGAACCGACCTTTGCTTTGCAGCATCTCCAGAAGTTTCTTGATGGACTCGTCTCTGGCTCCCAGGGTTTGCTTCTGCGTGTCAATCCTCAACTCCATCTCCTCCAGCGTCTTCCTGAGAAGGAAGAGCTCTTTAGCCTGCCTCTCATGCTCGCCCTGCAGCCGTCGGTAGTTCTCCTCCGTAGGTTCTGATGTCAGAGCCAGGTCCCGTCCTTGGCTGGTAGGGTCTTGCTGGAGCAGCTGGTTCAGATCCCTTTGAATCCTCAGCTCATCCTGGAGAGCTTGAACAGTCATCTGGAAGTGCTAAAGATGAATAAAACACATTCATTTCTTCTGCTCTCCATTAACTGGCCTCATGAAAAAGTTATTGATATGCAGGTACGTTATTATTGGAACGATGCATAACCTGCAACCAACCTTGTTTATCAATAACTCCTGGGGGGGGATTTTGTTTTACAGGCTGTTAAAAATCAGCTAATTATATAAAAATAGGAATGCTCTGACTGATGAACCTCCAACAGGCAGCGTTTGTACAGTGTTACATTTCAGGCCCACAGAAACACAAGTGGTGAAACCCAATCAGCAGAGTATAGTGTTGCATTGTTTGTGGCATCTGACGCAACAAACACTTGGCCATAGCTGCTGTGAGACAAGGCTGTGTTACACTCTGGTCTGAACCAGTAGTGAGCGTTTTCAGAAGACAGAACAAAGAGAGAAGTCAGTGTCTGCCTTCATTTCTCTCCGTCCTCCAGCCCCCTCCCTTTTTCTTCCTCTGCCATTCCCTCCTTCCCCCTCAACCAGCACACACCATCTTCCCCTGATTTGCTATTCATCTACCTTCACTGCTCCGACTCCATCTCCTCCCTCTTACACTCTCACCTCTCCTCTCACCAACCATCCTTTCTATCACCCTCTCCACCCTGTGACTAAGGCTGACTCACTGCTGTGACTGCACCGATCCACCCCCCACCCTCACCTCCCCATCGCACCAATATACCCACAGGCAGATACATGCACAGACAAGCACAGAAACATGAACACATTCACTGTCTCCCTTACTCATCTCCCATATTCCCACCCTTGCTGCCTAAGGAAACACAACAGTCAAATAAAAACAAAAAAACAGGGATATGATTCACTACTTAAACTCATCTTAGTAAATGTATTGTTTTATCCATGTTGTAAAAAGCTATTAGCATTAAAAATAATGGATGCTTCTTCGACAGTCATGTGATTTTTTTATAGAAGATGACAGCAAATTTGCACCACTAGACATTAGAGGTAATATTTCGCAGGGGAAGAGCAGTCACAGAGAAAAGGCAGAGATAAATACCCTGTGGAAGGGATTTGGAAAGACTGTGGCCAAAAAAAAAAAAATTATACACATGTAAACATGCAATTTCCAACATGCACATTCAGATGGGCCTTCATCCAATAAGGGCATGCAGTTTAACTGGAGCCATAATCAGCCAAACGCTTTCCAAAGAGAGTGTGCGCCCGTGCTTTGGGTTGCATGCGTGCCAGCATGGGAGGTGGAGGCAGACATATGAAAGCAGACATCTTTAAATTAAAGCACCCGCTGATTAGCCCTGCTCTACTGGGGCATTACTGGGAATTAGTCCAGGATGTGATTTTGTGAGTCAGCAGGGGTGAAGACTGCAAATTATGCAGAAGCTCTGCCCATCCATTAACAATCACACTTAATTTACACAACCCAATTTACAAAAATTCTCCAACACAGTTTCTCAAAACAACTTAAGTGCTTTAATCCAGTTACTATAACCGAATAAACTATTTTACCTGGTAAGTGTAAATGTAGTAGCACATCAACGCTTCATATTAGCAAAGCTCACAGGTTTTTTAACTGCACAGGTGCAAGCATGGGCAAAAAGCATGTAGTTGGCATAGCACGCAATGAGAAACATATAAAAACCTGCCAAAAGAAAAATAACTCTTTTGGGTAAGTGGCACACTCATTATCTGTACTGCTTATTCCACATCAGGGTCCCAGGTAGCTGGAGCCTTAGCCTATCCTAGCATCATCGGACGAGAGGCAGGATACACCCTGGACAGGTTGTCAGTCCATCACAGGGTCAACACAGACAGATAAACTTCCACTCACACACATTCAGCCTTCAGCAGAATAAAATCAACCTAACAGGCGTGTCTCTGGGCAGAGGGAGGAAGCCAGATAATCTACGCTAACACACTGAAACCAGCAACCTGCTCGCTGTGAGGCTGCAGTGTTAACATAAATTTTTTATAAATAAAAGCAATCAACACTGGTTTATAGACATGCAGTATATCTAGACACTCATTGTACTTCAGCTGTTTAGCTCTATGAATGCCTTACAATCTAAATCTAAGTTGCTCTATGCTCCCACTGTTATGTTCCTGTGCATGTGACAATGATCGTATCCGTTCATTTTCTGTTGTAGTCTAACAACTTCACATCTGAATTAGCCTCAATGCAGCATTTCTGTTCCGTCCTCGCTGTCTAATTTGTACAACATACAGAAACGTTAATGCAACCATTAGACTTTGCAGCCTTTTTCATCTACAAAGCATATAGCTGCATATAAGAGGATTAACTTGATGCTCAGTTGCTGCCTCAAACCTATTCAAAGAGGAAGAATGAGAGCACACACTTGCACCAAAACCAACGCTGGGTGAAATGCATTTTTCTGCTCAAACATGTTTGATACAGGCAATTTTATTATTCTGTTCAACCTGAGAAAAATGGGTGGATGAGATTGGAAACGATGCAGGCAAGGCATCCATTCTATTGGAATAAATGTAAATGAAATGCTCACCTGTGCTTCATCCTGAATAACGCGGTACTGCTCCTTCCAAACAGAAATCTTGGAGGCTTCATCTTTCCTCAGAGCACGCTCCTTTTTTAACTCTGGGCTCCAGAAAGTCTTGATAGAATTCATGGAGGAACTGAGTTTGCTCTCTTTAACTTCCACTTCTCGCCGCAATATCTCATTTTCACGCAGAACCTGAGAGAACGGGGTAAGTGAACTGGCATATAATTACTGTATATGTAATTAAGCTCACCTTTTCTTACGTAGTTTAAAAAGGAAATCTGCAAAGTGGAAATAGCTTCTGCAACATACCTCTTTAAGTTGGGCCTGCAGGTCAAGTATGGTGTTATCTCTAGCCTGCCGTAGTGAATGGGGCACTGTGGAAGCCATATGGTGGTCCCCGAATGCTAGAGCATCACCGGCAATCATGCCTGCTGGCAACATAGCATTGGCAGGCACTGTGGTGGAGATATTGGGAGTGCTAGCAGCTACAACTCCACTGCTGCTACTTCTTGACCCATATGTCACTCTCTGCCTCCCCATGGTGGTCACAGTCCCACCACTTTTGGGAATGTGGTCCCCTGCCATGGCAACTTCATTATCACTCAGGTACATTGGTCCTGAGGTGGCATATGCAGCGTTGAGGGACTGGATATTCTCCATAGAAAGGGTTTTACCTCCGGCTCCGCCAGGACCTCCTCCACTTCCACCAGTGCTATTGGTGCGTCGGTGTCCCATCCGAGGAGAACGTGGGAGGCGAGGTGATCGGCCAGATCCCTGATTACTTGCACTGCCTCCGTCTCTTCCCCCACCATGATTGGCATCCCCTCTGCCAACAGAGCGGGAACTACCGTACATCTTGTGCTTTTTTGAGAGGAGCTAAAAGAAAATCTAAGAATTTATATGCTTGCAGAATTTGGAGTTCTGCCTTCCAACAATGGAGTGAATTTGTGCCGGTGGTCCTGCTTCAACTAAAGACGGTGGGCACAATAGTCATGGTATGAGATATCCCTTGTTCTCCACTTTATAGGCTGATGACGTTAACACAACTTCCCAGTGTTACAAATAACACCAATCTGTAAACAGAGCAAAGTAATTACTTATAAACTACATATTAATAGCATACAAATGATCATGTAATACTTAATAAAAACCAACTGAACACATGTTAAAATGACAAAATTTCATGAGACAAGTAGAGACCTGCATATCATGCAAACAGAAATGACCCACCGTGGACCCATGAGCAAGGCCTTAACCCCCTGACAAAGCTTACTGGACACCAAAACATAGCAGACCACTGCTCTCTAGTACATCTCGAGATAAGCTGAATTTCACAGTCAGGATATATCAAATAAGAAGTTATTATTCTTACATGTGTTACATACTTTCCCTCCTTCAGTACAGATATCAATGTAAATCTCAGAACACCTGACGTACTTTAATTATTCCCTGTCCAAGTCAAACTTTAGATGGGAATACAATACTTTTACATTTTAGAGCCCTGATTGTACAAAATAGTCTTTTTTATATGAAAATTTTACTCAGGTGATGATATAACAACCTCTTACAGCACAACACACTTTTAAAGATTAAAGTAGTGGTCTTACATAAAGCAGTGTTAAGCCAGCACAACTATCTTAATTGTTATCTTTCTCTCTAAATTTAAGTTGTTTTGTTCCAACAAATGCTTAAAATGTACACATCTCATGAAAAGAAACGACATTTATGAGCAGGTAGAAGTTAAAAACGTAACAGGTTTGTGTTTCTCTGTGTAAAAAAATTACATATAAGCAGCTTAAATGAGGATCCACATCCGGGTTTAACAGCGACATGCAGCTATCACAATGCTTTTTATAAAATAATGAGGATAATAGAATCTATTTAAAAAGGTTAAATCAGTATTTCTGCTATTTTAATGCAATTTGTGCCAATACCTTAATACTTTACTAGCAACTTTTTAAATACTATATTTGTAATTGAGTATTTTTCCGTGCTGTATTGATAGTTTTTACTTTTCCAATGGTCCAGAAACGTAATCAACACTGAAATATGTTAAAAATAATAAAGTTTATAAACAACTTTGGTTTTTATATCGTAAAAGATGGAACATAATCATTGTAAAAATGTGTAGTTACATGTTATTTTAACAGCTCCTACAAATTAGCATCTACTGGAGCAATGATTGGATGTGCATGATCTGTTGGGCTTTTAAATATTAATAAGAAAACATCTCTGTTTTACATTAAGTTGACCCTTTAACTTCAGTGTTCGTGGCCCTGCTAGCTGCTAATGTCGCGTGCACAGCTAACAGTAAAACCTCACATCTATCTTCACGTTAACTGTACATTTCTGTGCTTAGCTTAAACCAGTCCTAATCCTTTCCTATTTTTTTAAATCTGAGGAATAAATATCAGCTCATAAGTGTTTTTATTTGTAATGTGCTGACGCTTTAGGTTGAAACATGGGTGGGAAAGGGGGATTGTCCATGGTGGACATAGTGGAGAAGAAAAAACTCCCTGCTTAAAAATTTCATTCATACAGATATAATTAGTCGCACAGCTAGCTAGATCATCGGTTATTGTCATACACTGACCAAATGTGACACATTTACAGAGAAATAACGTGTTTAGCAGCATCTTAACGACTTCGAACAGACTGCTGTGGAGACACCCATCTAACCATATCCATTTTTCTTTGCTGAACGGCTTCTCATTTTCAGCTACCCTTTTAATTTCCCCAGAGCTTCGACAACATAGCTGTGGGTATGGCAAATATCTGCCGAACATGTTGAGTACCAAATGCATACACCAAACGTTAGCTCGCTGTGACATATGGAGGCTAGTCCAACCAAACGTATGTGGTCAAGCAGAATCTCTACATTTTTGTCGCTAACACAATAGCCAGTGGTAAAAAAAAGCTCTTCAAACAAACTACCTTTCTCGTTGTCTGGTGGAGCTCAAAACGATGCCACAACCTAGTCCTTTGTCAAATAGATACAGAGGGAGAAATGTTCATTTTGTGTTAATATTTCGACAAATGTCTATCTGATTTTCCCATCTTTTGCCAGCAGTACCAGCGGCTCAGGAGAGCCAGGGCGCCTCAGTGACGTCAAGCCTCCTGTGCGCGTTCTCGACAGCTTTTCTCGCCACGCTTGAATTTTAACCGCGCGGTCACGAGCCTGATGACGAGACAATATGGACACTGTTATGGACATGCAGTATGATGAGACAATGAGCCGATAGGTTCGCATCTTAAGGTGTCTCCGCGCCTGTGCAACAAAACTGGACTATAAGAGAAATAAAACCTTCAGTAAACATGGTACTTTGGTGTTCACGGTACTTTTTTGTACATGGTTTGTATGGCACTGTATGTACTTTTGTGTAGGACGTGGTACTTTTTTTGTACATGGTACTTTTGTGTCTGCGGCGTGTCCTTTTCATTATGAGTCTAAATTGTTCTAATTTCGTAACAGTTTGTAATTTTATATTTTATTTGTTGTCTTTTTTTCATATAAATGCATTCATTTGCCAAATTCTTATATATCTTAATTAGGTTTTCCATGTACATATATCTGAAATGTATTTATACTTGTATTGATTATTAGAATTTTTACATTATTTTAAGCTTGGGTTATTGTTTTGTGCTGCTTTTGATTAATTGGCTTTCAGAAATGTTAAAAGCTGCTTCATACAAAAGCTCCACAGAGAGACTTAATTGTCTCATTGCTTACAAAATGAGGACACAATAGAAATATTTGAATAAACACAATGTGAAATAGAAAGAATCAGATCAATTCTTGGGGGCTTTTCAAGGTAGTTGTAATATGTTATAGTTGTATAAGTTATATATGTTGTATATATTGATAATTGATATTTTGCGTTTGATATAAATGTTTCCACCATATGTTTAAAACATTATTATGATAATATATTAATTAAATTCCGGACGGAGCATTTATTTTAGTTTGGCTATTTCAAAGCAGATACAAATAGCCTGTTTAGCAAATAAATACCACCAGGGTGCAGTGTTTACTAACAGTGAAATCTGCTATTTTAATTTTGTGTAAAATCCCTTTTAAACTTCAATAAATAAACTTAGTCCTTTGGATATAATATAGGTTTATACTGGCAGGTCATTGTGATATATTTCAATACTTCCAAATTTTACTCTTTCATGCATAATCAGTTTATCATTTTTTAGCTTTAAAGTATACATTTTGTAAAAGTTTACTATGTTAGTGATAGTATGTTCCCATTTTTCCATTTATCCTTGTCATCTCAATCAATATATATAAAGTACCATTGTAAATATTGATTTATAAAATTGTAGTAATTAAAGGGGTGAGGAAAATATTATATTAAAGTTTGTTTTATTGTTATATTTTTATTTAATATTTTCATTATATTTATAATAAAATATATTATATTAAATTATATAATATACAGAAAAAGCAGCGTAAAGGTTTACTGGCATAAACATGTCAAATATTGCAGGAAATAAATGTTGTATGGAGTTCACTTTATTCAGCATTAATGTTTTAGTTTTACTTTTAAAAAGCCAGGTTTATTAGCTGCAGGTGAAAACAGAACCAGGTCCTACTCCATGCTCTCACAACCTATTCTTTAAAACTCATTTTTGAACAGTAATGATATGATTACTCTCACCTCTTTTTAATTTTTTTAATATTTAAAAACCACACAATAAAGCATAAATTGAATAAAACTCTAATTATCTTGAGTCTCCTGTAAGTATCACAAAAGGAAATCAGAACCTAAATTATTCACAGGTGTAGATTTACAGTAGTAAATGCTAGGGGTTCTTTGGTAACTAGCCATTAGCCTAGTTCACACAATCATCTTTGGCTTTAAGACAGTTTTTCATAATTACATCTTAAAATAATAGATTAGTATTTTAAATTTAGTTCAAGTATGCACATAAAAGCATTAATGATCAATTAAGTCTGTGGAACCTTATAATTTGTTTTGTAATCATACACTTGAAATATTCCGCCTTTAAACACCAAAATTCAAGCCTGACTAAATGAAATGTTGTGTGCGTATCGGTGCGTATGCTTCATTGATGCGATGTGTCTTTGCGCATGCGCTGTTAATACAGCCGTTCTTCCTTCGTCAGTCTGGTCTGTAGCAACTGCGCTGCTTGTTTGAAACGAGCCCAGAAATCTCAATGTAGATGTGCAGTAACTGTGATACGCTTATAGGAGACACGTAGCTTATATATGTATCATTTGCACGTGTGCTGTTGTAAATATGTAAAGACGGTTTATGCTATAAAGATAGATTGAACGACATTGACAGTGACTGGTTTTGTGGATACAGGATACGAGGTAAGTATCTGCCACCCGGTGTATTGAGGAGATAGACCGCTAATTGCTACAGCTTTATCAGACATGCCGAACCTAAGCCACTCTGCGTCATGTTAGACAAATATATTCTTTTAATAGCTATTGTCCCGGATTTGGCTACAAAACGCCGTCTTAGGGTAGCGACTGAAATATAGATATAGACTGTGTAAATGACAACCTAGCGTTGTTGGTATCATTAAATCTTGTGAAGGCGTTAATGGGGGTACCAGGGGGTGGGTCTAGTTTTTTAGGCCATTAGCAAGATCCGCCTAGCTACTGTTAGCTTGATGTGTAGCTGTGGCGCTATTTGTCACCGCCTTTTCAACCGGCGTTACTGCGGACGAGTATCCGGTGTAATGTTAATCGCTTCGGGATGGAAACTGGTCTTGAACACGGTAAAGTGGCAAAGTGTAAACTATGGTTATTTGTTGATGTGGACACTTAGGTTAAAACATCAACGTTTACGTCTGCTATGTGAAACTGTTTGGGGAATTACGGGATGGAATAAATTCTGAAAAATAGGTGATGCGGAAACTAGTCATCGTGGGTTATCGTTTTCCTGTTAAGGGATTAGCCACTGTCAGCTAACTAGCTGTGTGCTAGTTAGCTTGCTAACAAAGAGCCGTTGCTTCCGCTCGCTTTGTAATGTTGAACGCGATCTTACCATTTCGAATAACCGTGGTGCCATATATACGACAATAGAAATTGCTTGTGGTTTAAAGGCTTAAATAAAATATTGTTAAGGATTCGATTAGGTTTTTTTTCTTAAAAAGAATAATTCATTTTATATGGGTCAATAGTACTACAGCTAATATTGCCCGGTTAGTTCTGCCATTATGGTTGCTTATGCGGGTCATGGCAGCAACCATGACAGGAGGTAAATAATATAAAACAATAATGTCACTATATGTTAGCAAAACTGTTACTTTTTAAGCGGAAATGCAGAACGGAACAGATGTTTTATTGATGTAGTTCATGTCTAATGACGTATAACTCACATGGATTATGGATTTGTCTATAAATGTGTGTGTGTGTGTGTATATATATAGATGTGTTAAAGACAGTATCTTTTAAGTCACTAAAAGCCTCAAGTGAAGCAGTTGTAGTTCTTAATGATTGACTAATGTAACTTTGTACCACATTACACATTACAAAGCTTATAATTATTCTATGTACATAGATGACACTCACTGATGATGAAATGTCACTTAGTGTTTGATAGAACAGATACATTTGTGCAGATGAAAAATACAATTTTAAAGGAAAATTCATAATGTAACAAATCTCCTAAGAGATGGGGAAAGTCTAAGCACAGACAGCTGTATGTATAATAGGAAATAGATCTTATGAACTAGTTCACAACATCAGAACAGCACAAGACAGTCATATTGAGGAATAAATTGACACTTTTTATATATGTTATGTGTCTCAGATTTGTACCACTAAGAAAAATAGTCAAATTAAATCAGTTTGTATAGGATTTTCTGTCTGTGAAGATCTTTGCAGGTCTCTAGAGACATTTGATGTTTATGCAGAAACACAACATCTTTACTCTGTCTTTATTTATTTATTTTTTCCTTTTACAGAAAACGTGGACTGGAGTGATTTCAGACTGTCCGCCCATTCTGCCTTTACCCGCACTTGGGTTATTGGTGCCTGTGCCTGTTATAGGCTGTACGTGTTTGCTCCTCATCATTGATTCCTTATGCTTGAAAGAAGCTGCACCCTGTGTTTTACAGGATGGGTAGTGTTGACTTGAAGAGACTTGTGTGTCAATATCAGCACTCTGCGTCCAGCTGCAGTGTTCCATCTTTTTCCTTTTTCAAGAGGATACCCCCCATCTTGCATCCCCAGTCTCTGCATTACATGCATAGAGACAGTATTTGAGCCATAGCGAGGGCAGTGTAAGATAGAAATTCTGTCTGTCGTTTGACTTTTTGAAGCACAGACTGAAACTGCTTATACGTGCTTACATGGCAGACATGGAAGTATTCTGATTTTAATTTTTCAGTTTTTCTTTTCCCTTACTCTTTGCATGAGTGGTGGGATGTCGGAAAAGTCAGACGACAAAATGGTAAAGTTCCTGGCTCCCCCTCATAAAAGTGGAAACGGCTCCACTTCCGGTTCGGATTCATTGGTGAATGAGTCCCGGCCGGCAGAAGTGAGACGTCGCCATCACACCATGGAACGTGACAAAATTAACCCTGAACACCGTTTTTTACGTCGAAGCGTCATTAGTGATTCCAATGCCACAGCATTAGCCCTTCCTTTACCCAGCAAAATCCCCATCCCTGCACCTCAACGGGGTCAGCTACAGGAACCTGTTCTAAAGAGGCAAAAGGCTGTTGCTACTCACTCATCGAAGGCTGAACTGGGGATAGCTCAACATGAGGTGGTTGGATATGGTGAAAGCGAACAAGGAAAAGAGATCGAGATAGCAAAGGCTGATGTTGTGCCTTCAGTGCAAGAGCCTTCAGTACAAGATATTCACGATGAAGTGTTGGTGGAAGCGACCCGCTCTGAACCATTTCAGGGAACAAAATTGCCAAGTCAAACAGAACCTGACAGGACCACTGCGGTGAAGTGCCAATCGGGTGAGGGTGAGGAGGAAGACAAAGATTCTGCCAAAGCACGAGCTGAGGCAGAGCAAAGGGAACATGAGAAAAGAGTTCAGGAGGACATTGAGGAAGCAGAGACCAAAGCAGTAGGAACGTCACCTGATGGACGATTCTTAAAATTTGACATCGAAATTGGACGTGGCTCCTTCAAGACGGTCTATAAAGGCCTGGATACTGAGACTACAGTGGAGGTGGCATGGTGTGAGCTGCAGGTATGGAAGTTAAAATCATTACTATCCCTCTAAATGTTTTTAGCTCATATTGCCAAGTGTTTGCTTAAAGAAAATTCTTTGGTTTAATAAATTCAGATGCAATTATCAGCCACACAGGTTCCTCAATGAATTACCTTTACTGATTCATCCTTTTGCAAGTGTCATTTATTTTTGGTGTGCTAGAGGCAAAACAAGTTCCTTTGTCACTGTTATCTGAGTCACAGGCTTTATCGTTTCCTCTCTGAGACATGGGCTCATTCTATTGTTTTTTAGATTGCATCGCTCATGAAAGCATAGCAGGAAAAAATCTCCCTATGCCTTGTTTTTTTTTATGATGGCATGTCGGTATCAGCCGACATGATAACGGTGAATATACTAAATACTGTCAAATTATGATAAACTACTTCAGTTTGTTAAAAGTGCAGTTCAATTTTTATCACATGCACCCAAAGCACAGGAAATAGTGTTGGCTTTGCTGATTGATTTTTAACAAGCTGTTCAACTATACATTGATTACTTGTAATGTAGTTTGTAATAGTTAAAGCTATAACTGGGCTAATTCCAGGCATTAAAAGGAAATGATACTTTTTTTTTTAAATAAATGCAACTTTGTTGATGAATATTGTATCAAATATTTTGAAAGTAAGATAATTTCTTTTCAGGGCTAAATATAGCAGGAAGTGAGGTGATAATAATCACAATAATAGTTATAGTTGCATTTAAAAATGGGTACTTTTCAGATTTGTTCTTTAGCCTAGTTTTTTCTCCTTTCTTTAAGAGGGTAATTGTCAAAAAGTAGGTGAAAAAATTAAATGTTTTTGTCTTGTTATAACAACTACAGGGCAAAAATGTGACCTCATTTGCCACATAAATGTTTGCTTTTACCAGTACACTTTCACTGTGTCTGGAGAGCAATTGGCTTCACACTGCAACAGATAGACCCACAGCCACACATGCAAGCTGGTTTCAGAACAATGTGAAGATTACAGACATGCACCCCTCCCCCTGCACAGGCCAAATCTCACGCATGCTCAGTGCATTCCTGCTGTGAATGCTTGTGTGAGGGTAAAATGGGTCACATTCTTCACAGAGGAATCTCCTGTGTGAAACACAGCGGGCTGACCTGCCAAGGCCTGCTTCTAAACCATCACTCCACCTTACACCCTTTAACTTCCTCACGTCCCCCCACCCTACAAGTTGTAATTGCCACAATGATTACTCAAAGGAATTTTGTTACTCTAGATTGCTCTTTACTTCACTTTATAGTCTTAAGATAAGAAATGGCCAAAGCAGGCATTCCTGTTACAGCTTATAAAGGAACCTCTTAATCATGTATTACTTTCCCTGATAAAGCGAAAGTCATGTTTTTGTCTTTATTTAATTAATTAGTTTTTAGTTCTTTAGTTGACTTTTTTACACATCTGTACAGTGAATAAACGTGAGGCAAGAAAAGCTGGTTTGTTAAAGTTTTACAAAGAAGTTCAGTTTTAAAAAAAACACATTAGCAGTAAAGTCAGATAACTTTACAGTAAACACATTTATGTCATATTAAATTTATTCTCTGGTAGGCTACTTTAGACAGAACTACAGTATCTTTATTAAATGAAATATGCAAATATTTTGCTGAAGGTAAAATAATTGAACAGGACGTTAGCACTGATATTTTTGGTTAGCTATTACATTTTAATTGAAAACGTTCTAAATCAATTTCCTATTCCATTTATTGCCCTTTTGTTTAAGATTTAAACTGCCACTATTTCTGAAGTGAATCAAAGGCATTAATTGCCTTGTGAGACTATTTTAGTTGGACTTTCTCACATCTACAGTAAAGGACACACATTTTCTGAATTTTAGATTGTACTGATGACTATCATTTTAAAACTTAAGGTGTAGGGACTCAGGGTAACCAGTTCAACCACTGATTCACTCACTGAGAATTAAGTCTCCTGTTAAAGCAACAGCAGTGCCTGCTCATGTTTTGTAATTAAACGTGTCATAGGTTTTCTCTTAAACCTAGCATAAGTTATTGAACTCTCTGTTGGGGACGGTGGTTAGATCAATGGCACACTTGCATGTTGAACATCATAAATGTTGTGGTTTAAATTGTACTGACTTGTTAAGTACAGCAGGCAGTTTTTCACCATTTATCTAGATTTTATAGAAGTCTGCCCTTTACTGAACTCATGACCACATACTTGTTCTGTGTCTCAGACTGCAGCGTGTCTGAACAATAAGTCACCACTGAGAGGAAGTTGAGGGGGAAAAGGGGAATAGCTTAAGGAACATTTCTCATTTATTTTTATTTGCATCATCATCTGTTAACTAAATCCTTTCTCTGTACCATTGGTCATAAACGAGGAGGACCCCAGGCTTTCTTCTGAAACTGGGAATTCTGTCAAACTGGTCAAAGGCATCACAATGGAGTGGCTTTTTTAATCTAAGTAGTTTAATTGTACATTAAAGGGAACATATGTAAAATCCACTTTTTTTTAGCCCTTAAATACATGTTTATGTGCACAAGTATTTAGGAATGCAGAAAATTTACATTTATTCCCTCCTGATGCTGCGCATATATCTTTTATATTCTTTTTGGTCATAGTTTTTGGTGTGTTTAATTTTCTCCATTCTCCATTATGTTGTTTTTAATATTTTACATCACAGTATTTCCTGTGGGTCTGCCAAATAAGGTTGTGGACTTCTGGGTAGCCAATTTCCTGAATCGGATACATTGAGATTTAAAGTAAACTTACCAATGAAATGTTTCTCTGCTGGTAGATTAGCCTATCGCTTCTATCAAGCTACAAACATGGTGGAACAGGGTGGAGTTGAACTTCCTGTGACCTGGAGGGGGGCGGGGCTTAACATGCCTGTTCACATTTAAAGGGACCGCACCAAAACGAGTCGCTCTGAAGACGCACCTCAGAACAGGGTTATAAGGTGTGTGTGGAGCGATACACACCTCA
>JBAMHV010000010.1:21743568-21767125 GCA_037177535.1 Pseudomugil gertrudae
TCAGACCAAAGCATTGTGGTTCTGCTTTATACAGACAATAAATTAATGATTTACATGTTAAAAGGATTTAAAAGCATGTATCCTCTCAAAGTTCATGACTTACCATCTGAAAGCTCACTATGGGAGGGTGAGTGATGTCAGATGATAACATAATTATTAATTTAACTTAATTGATCCCAAATGGTAAATCCAGTGCTGCAATGTGGTTGAAAAGCAAAGTTTAGGTGCTATTTACAAAGACAGCATTCTCAATCTGAACGAAGAAGCTGATCAGGTAAAGTATTTAGCATGGTGTTTGTTCCTGGTTAGTTTTCGGGAACACTGTGATATCAACAGTTTGATATCCTTTATGACCAACCCTGTAAGACAGCTGCTGTAAGACGGATGAAAAAAATGTTAAAGATTTTTTTCCCCTACAGAATGTGCGTTTGCATAACTTGTACCACCAAGAATGTGATTATGTCTGCCTGAAACCTACTCGGGCAGAAATAATCACAAGAGTGGTTTAACTGTGCTACATTGTGCAAGATATAGTCACTAAACTTTATGGGTTTATTGGTGAGATCAAAATATAGTTAAAGTTTGAAAATGGGTGTGGTATGGCTCATGGTTGCTAAATAAAGGCTGTAGAAGTTGGGGAGCCTTTGACCTGGTTATTTCATATGTAACATCTGTTGGTGTCTGCGTCTTTAATACCATATGTTAT
This sequence comes from Pseudomugil gertrudae, assembly GCA_037177535.1. Classification (NCBI taxonomy): domain Eukaryota; kingdom Metazoa; phylum Chordata; class Actinopteri; order Atheriniformes; family Pseudomugilidae; genus Pseudomugil; species Pseudomugil gertrudae. The sequence goes on from JBAMHV010000010.1 coordinate 21,744,275, forward strand.
ATAGATTCTTCAACTCACCACTTAGATCAGCTGTTTAGTATACTGTTCATCTTGCATCAGCAAAATCTGGCAGTGAAACATTTTTGCTTCAGCATTTCCATGTCGCCACACTTGCTGCACATGTTTGACCAATCACAATACTTCTTTTCGACCCCGGGAAAAGAGTTCTGCTACAAAAGGAAATTTTATTCTCGTGGCCCTGAGAACAATTAAGAAAAAACGAGTACGTAACAAGAGTATGTAAAAGACAGTTAAATGTAAGATTAGCCTTTGTCCTTGTCCCAATGTTAATGTCTGGGAGAGGAATCGAGTTTATTGGCTGAATTGGGACTGATTTTTATCACCGATCATATCGCGGGCTTCACAATAACTAGGAAAACATACCAAAGGAGGCCTTTGATTTATAAACAAATATGTCCACATTTGATGCTAATCTTTTGAGAAGAGGGTGAACTCCACTACTGTTCCACTTCCCACACATGCTAGCGAGATGTAGAACATGCACATAAGTGGAACTATGGTTTTTAATTAATGGGTTTATGCTTGTTCTATTTCTACTTTTTCCAATATCAATAGCTATAAATGCAGGATTTTCTGTTTTTGTCATGTTTGCCACCATGTCACCAGAGGTCCACAGTTTTGATGATCTTTGACCTTATCGTTACCTTTCACACTACAGTGGTGACAACAAAGACTGAGCACCATGTAGGCATACTCGGTTTTATTGAACTAAGAGTAAAACTATATAAATATAGTTTCAAAGTTTCAATCCGTTGCCCACATTGTTGAGAGAAGAACTCCACGTAACCCTCAGCGTCAGCCTCAGAGAGGAGACCTGACAAAGCAAGCCTTTGACGTGATCAAAGACTTTTCCTCCCAGTCTATTTCTGGACTGTTTGGTTATTTATGATGGCCTTTATCTAGTTCTTCCCATTCTTGTCCTCTTTAGTTTGATATGATTTAAATGAGATTAAAACCTGGTGGATTTAGTTCAGAAAAATGGTAGCTAATTATCATTAAGTAGTATTATTCATATGATTATATAAACTGTGAATGTGTTTGCAGAAGTTGAGTATGAGGATGAAGAATTCCTTTGTTGAACTGGTTCTTACAGGAATTTTGTTTATGCTGAATGGTTGAACTTGGCTTGGCAAAACATTTATTTTAAAGTCAGCTTTCAAAGTAGATGGCAGTGTGTTTCCAGGGGATTTGGTTTCATATTGACCGTTGGGATTGTGCACAGCTGAGGATCTCTGAGTGAAGGTTCTCCTGTATCTCTTTTACAAGCTTGTTTTGATATAGTATGCTGAAAAGCAAAGGGGAACCATGGCCCCACTATATAAATACATAAACACTACAAAGTAGGTCATTTTTTCACCAAGTATCATGGTGGAGTCTTCTTCACTCAGTTTGTACCTAGTATTTGTATTTTTTGACTGAACTGCAGTCAGTTACTGGTAAGTTTCTACCCTTTGTTAACCAGAAGCAACTGTCCACTTAAAAATGGCTTGAATTTCCTGGATAGTTTGGCATGTGGCCGAGCTTTTCTGGGATTCATGTGAGGTCGAGCTTCTGAGTTTTAGGCAGCTTGTCTCAGTGGAGTGGGTTTCCTGCTCTACAGTCACATGTTCAAAGTGTGGGTCATGCTAGGAATTACTTAGGAAACATGAGAAGCGTGGTAGCACATGTTTCAGATTTTTTTGGTTGGTGCGCAGAAGATGTATAAAGCAGTAATGATAATATTTTATGCTTTATACAGTTTAAATGCTGTAGCGAAGATGTTGCTGGCAGGTTTGTCACGTTCATCGATAATCCATCAGTCCAACATTTGTTGGTTCAGAATTTACACAGCTTTCTTTTACAAATAAAAGGCAATATTTTCAGTTTAGTCAGGCTGTTTATCAATATTATTCCTTTTATCTCTGTCACAAATAATTGTGTAATCGTGTACATACTGTATATATAATAATACAGATAATTATATATATATATATATATGTATGTGTATATATATATATATATACATATATATATATACACATACACAATTATTTGTGACCTGGATAAAATGAATATAATTGATGTGTGAATTGGTACAAGCTAGTAGAGTAATAATACATCTATGGTGCATCAGTTAAGTAGCTTTGGTCCAAATTGAAAACATTGATATAACATAGATAAAGTAATCAATTGAAGGAAGGACATAAGAACAAACTGTACTTTTTGTTTTTGTTCTATATACAAAAATGTGCTGTTTTTCTATATTTGGACAATGTCTATGTGGTGTGTCACTATGACAGTTTCAAACTTTACTGTCTTTGTTATTATAACTAAGTACAAAGAAACTAAACAGGAGGAATGATGACACTTTATCCTGCTAATAGAAGTTTAAAGCTTAACATACAGAATACTACGTCATTTTGTTACAATAATTGATTTGTTGTTATTCGAATGTCTTCATTCAAAATTTAAAATTGTAGTTTTTTTAATACAAAAATAATTGAGGTTTTGTTCTTGAGGCTGCTGGAAGGAGTTTCTCCAAACACAAAACTGGCCTTCTTGATCCATTTGTTGATTCTCTTAGTCTCTGGTTCTGATGCCGTCAGCAGATCACTGCAAAGCTGATCACACTTTCTACACTTGTAGAAGATGCAACATCTTGGTGCAGACGTTAAAAGATCTCAGCTTCCTTAAGAAGTAGAGTCTACTCTGACCTTTCTTATAGATGTACTCAGTGTTGCTTTTCCACTCAAGTCTGTTGTCCAGCAGAACTCCAAGGTACTTGTATTCCTCCACCACCTCCTCTCCTAGTATGGAAACAGTCCCATGTGTGTTCTTGTTCTTCCTGAAGTCAACAATCATCTCTTGTTTTGTTGGTATTCAGGATGAGATGATTATTACCACACCATTTAACAAACTGAGCGACCAGTTCTCTGTACTTCCTGTCCATCACTGATACACCCCACAACTGCAAAGTAATCAGAGTATTTCTGCAGATGGCAGGACTCAAGAGTGGTGACAGTACAGTATCTGTGGTGTTCCAGTGCTGCTGACCATCTCGCACACACAACCTTTCAGCCTGACAAACTGGTTTGTTTGTGAGGTAGTCATAAATCCAGATGGTTGTGGAGATATCCACCTGTAACTTGTGGATCTTCTCGTATAGCAGAGCAGACTATGATAGATATGAAGTAGATTTTTCTGTGTTTTCATGTCCTCCAGATATACGTTTAGACCATGTTAACAATGTCACTATAGCCGGTTGCGAGTTGTGCAGGTGTCATTTTTGTTGCTGCCTTTTCATTCATTTTGTATCACTGTGGCGAAGAAGCTAACTGTGGTCCAGCAATTTGCCCTCCAAATTATTCACACATTTGTGTTGTTTATTCATATCGGTCTCAGTGTGTAAAGGCCTTCAGGCATGAAACATGGAGACAACACATTATGACTTCTGAATGAAGCTGTTGAGATGCTATTTTTGTAAAAGTACCCCATGCCTTGCTCGATATTTTTACATGCACTGCTGTGAATAGTGCCAGTCTTTGTTTTGTGAAACCTTTTCCTTTTCTCTCCTATAGGATCGTAAGCTTTCAAAAACAGAACGGCAACGGTTTAAAGAGGAAGCGGGGATGTTAAAGGGACTGCAGCATCCCAACATTGTTCGTTTTTATGACTCCTGGGAGGGACCTTCGAAAGGAAGGAAGTGCATTGTATTGGTCACAGAACTCATGACTTCTGGTACACTTAAAACGTGAGTATAAGACAGACTGAAGTTGCATAACAATATAAGATTTACATATAGTATACATAGCGCTTAACTTGTATAATAAGAATAATGTGTATGATTAACATTTTTCTGGTTTGGTAATGAAACTACCACACGTTTGTAACATTGCTCATAAACAAGCACGGTTCAGAACGAGCTTTTCTCTGTTATCTGCATTTATCTGGAAGTACATAGAGTAAATAACTTGTTTTGTGTTTCAGAGTGTGTGAAAACTCACAATCTTCTTGCTTTTGTAGATATCTGAAGCGGTTCAAGGTGATGAAAATTAAAGTGCTCCGTAGCTGGTGTAGACAAATCCTGAAAGGACTCCACTTCCTTCACACCCGGGCTCCACCAATCATCCATAGAGACCTCAAATGTGACAACATTTTCATCACAGGTCCAACTGGATCTGTCAAGATTGGAGACCTGGGACTGGCAACACTCAAGCGTGCATCCTTTGCCAAGAGTGTTATAGGTATGAATCCAAAGTCACTTCAGTTTCCTAATCCCTACGGGAAAAACTTATGAGGTTATGATTATTTTTTTTTTAAAACGACGTGGTTTCAAAAACAGACCACAGCGTTTCAGCCATTTCTCAAACCACAGCTCAAACGGAGGCCAAATACTGTGGTGATCTTAGGCAGATAACCACAATGCTTTCCCTCTTTGCACACTTGCTTTAAATCAATTTTAGTCCATGTACAGAGCATTTCTGTTTGTTTCTCTAAAAAGAGAGGGCTTTTTTTCCAGGCATCTACTGAATGTAAGTAGCGCCTAATGTTTCTCATACCTTTTGATTATCAGTATCATCATTGTAGTACTTGCCATGCCTTCTTTGGGGCTGTTTAGGCCAAAGCTGTAGGTATGACCTTTGTTTCTGTTTTAGACGGGTCTTTGTTCTGTGGTTTTGAAATATGTGGTCTGTTTTGCAGTTACACAAATAATGTTTAACATCTCTTTCTATGGCTTTGCCTCAACAGGTTTTTTTTTCTTTTTTTCCTAGTGTTTGTCTCTTGCTGTCTTTTGAAATATTGCAGGACTGCAGAATCTTTTTGCTCCATCTATGTGTCCAGGGAGCTTTCTCCGCTTTTTCTCTGTCAGCATTTTGCCTTTTTTTTCTTTTTATTTTTCCTTCACATTCTTGGGTATGTTTTTAAAATGTAGGCTCTAGCCTCAGCTGTGCCCCATTCTGCTGTTTGGAATGAATAGGGTACTGCTGGTCATTGAGTAAGTATCTTTTATGGGCCTGGTAAGTCTGACAGTGTGCTGTAATATACATCAATATCAAAAACAATTACAATCGAATAATGAGTTTTTCTGTGTAAGACCCAAGATTAAAGCTAAATAATTGATACAACAAGGCTGATGTGCAGGGACACACTGTTAAGCACTGTAACTAGCTATGGGATCTGCTCCTAAAGCTTGACTGTAACGGTTTCCTTCTGCAGGTCAGGAGGAGATGGTAAGTCAGACTTCGAAAGGTGAGTGGAGTGTCAAGGGTGATGTTATTGTGGTTTTAAGATGATGTCTTGACAAAAGTTACTTCCATAGCTAGTTTAATTTCCTTAAGGAGTAATTGGCTTTGCCTTTTAATGAATGTTATTGTATTCCAGCTTGGGGATTACTCATAAGTGCCTCTTGTTAGCTAATCTTTGAAGACTTAAAATAGTCACTCCTGCCAACAATTGTGTTCTGCACATTGGCTACATCAGTCACTCCCTTATTTCCCAACATGTGAGGGTCTTACACAGACAAACACGTGCCTCCTTCTCTGCAGTTTTAACTGAGTCCTTGTCCCCTCCTTTTTTGTTTTCTGTCTCCTTTTTTTGCTTTCCTTCCCATTTTTTTTTCTCTCTCTCTCTCTTCCAACTTTCACCTCACAGGTTCTACTGCAGGAGATGTCATCAGACTGGTCACTCATCTCATCCTCCTCTTCCTCAACCCCCCATGGGTTAGAGGGGCAGAGGGACAGTGGGTTGTGAGAAGCCCACACTATCAGTAAGGGAGTTCGAGAGTTCTGAATAGTTGTTTTGATTTAAGGTACCCCTGAGTTCATGGCGCCTGAGATGTATGAGGAGAAGTACGACGAGTCAGTGGATGTATATGCCTTTGGAATGTGCATGCTGGAGATGGCCACCTCAGAGTACCCGTACTCAGAGTGCCAGAATGCTGCACAGATCTACCGCAGAGTAACCAGCGTAAGTTTTTTTTTGTCAACCCTCCATGTCACGACTCTGCCATGCCTTCACCTACTCCTATGTGTCACGAAGGCTAGTGTCCCTGGAATCATTTTTTTTTAATTCCTGCTCACATCTTTTTAGCTTTTAATGCATTTCAGTTCACTGCTGTCTTCTTAGAGAAAATGTGTTCTTAGCACCAACAACCCCATTTTGCTTTAGTCAATCTTAATTTTCTGTAATTGTGGTGTTTTGTTGGCGAATCATGTAGGCATGTGGTGTGTGTGATCAGAGACTTAACAAGCACAGGGCTCCTGTGGCAAGTTTAGCTATTCTTTCATTTATTCTGTTCATGCTGTTGTAATTAAATTATTAGACACTTATGATTCAAGCTTTTGCAAATATCAGTGTCTGAGAGGTTTAACCCGTTTCTGTAATGACCTAGATGTGTCATCTCAAGTTTAACTTTAGTTTAACTCAAGAATTGGGAGGCAGAAGACTCTATGACATGGTTAAACATAGAAATACAAACATGTATGCGTCGCATAGTCTGGTTTAACTGTAGTAATAATTAGTTAAATAAGCAATAATTAATCTTTTTGCATTTAGATTAACTGTTTTTTTCCTGCAACACAGGACCAATTCTTTTGCTGTTAGCTATTTGTAGTCTCTACCACAGTTATGCCCTCCTTTTTACCACCACTTGACCTTCTGCTTTCTTTAAAATCTTTCTCCAAAAACACAATGTTTTTTGTAGTGTTGATCTCCACTGAGTATAACTGTATATAGATGGTTATACAGGCAGCTGGTTTTCAAATTATAGTGAAAGTCCCTCAGGATTGAAAGCGTGTTGTGGTTGGATCGTTGCATCAGGCAGAAAGAATCCATACCAACAAAACTAGAAGAAAAGTTTAGGACATTTGTTCTGTGTGTTTTCTGAGGTTTGACAACAGTTTTTGTGGTAATCTAAAGAAAAGGTAGAGGGCAATATCCGGACTAAGAAAAGGTAGGCTTTTAGAGAGTCCTGCTCATTCAGAGATCTGTGTTTCCATTAGGGAGTGAAGCCAGGCAGCTTCGACAAGGTGGCCATTCCTGAAGTGAAGGAGATCATCGAGGGATGCATTCGCCAGAACAAGGACGAGAGGTCTATCACTTCTGTACAGCACATTGAACGAGTTTAGAGGTCTAATTTCCCCAGGAAAACATGCTTTCATTAGCTCACTGCAGGTTCTCTGTCCATTTAGGTACTCAATCAAAGACCTTCTGAACCATGCCTTCTTCCAAGAAGACACAGGTGTTCGTATAGAGTTGGCAGAAGAAGATGATGGCGAGATGGAGGCGATTAAGCTGTGGCTAAGATTTGAGGATATTAAGAAACTGAAGGGGAAGTACAAGGACAATGAGGCTGTTGAGTTTTCTTTTGATCTGAACAAAGATGTCCCAGAGGATGTTGCTCAAGAAATGGTGAATTAAACTGATTAACACTCACGGATAATTAAAGGGGTTTGTTGTGTTTGTGTTAAGTTCTGCTTGTATGTCATATGTTTTTTCACAGGTTGAATCTGGTTATGTTTGTGAAGGTGACCACAAGACCATTGCAAAGGCCATAAAGGACAGAGTGTCTCTAATCAGTCGAAAGCGGGCACAACGGCAGCAGGTCTGTCTACAATCACCATGATGTATTTACATTATTTGTTTTATTCCAGACTCCATTTTTAGGCTTGACATTAACCTTTTTATCAGAGCTTTGTTGGGGATATTTCTGTTTTTCTAATTGTCTTAAAGGTTAGAGAAGATCGTGAGAAAAAGCTTGAAGAGGACATGCAGGCCCAGGCACTGTTGGCACAGCAGCAAAGCCAGCAATCTAGTATAGACATGCCTCTTCATTCACAGTCGGTGCCACAGCTTGCTTCTTATGTTCCTCAACAATCTAATCAACACAGCACACAGATGACTGCTCAACCAGCATCTCAGCAAAACCTTCCAAGCTCTAACTACAGCACTCCTCCATCCAACCAAATGACTGGCATGTCACAGGGAGTCTCCTATGTCCCCCAGTCAACTGTCCCAGTTCCACATCAGAGTGTAACTGGCATCCAAATGGAGCCTGAGGAACCAGAGACTGACCAACGGTTGCAGCACACTGGAGGGGGTATGTACCAAAGATGATAGCTAAAAATACATTTAATCCCCTGTACAAGAACACAATGCTTGTTTTGTGTGTTGCAAATGTTTCATAGATCAGATACCCATCTCCGGTATTTAAGGGTACCAGTCCTCTAAGTTTTTAATGCTTCCTGGCTCCAACACATGTGACTCAAATGAATAAATCATTGTGTGGAGCTTGTAGACTGTTGGATCCATTTGTTAGTCAGCTGTATTGAAACTCTGAAACATGTAGGACAGCAGCCTTTGAGGACTGACTTTGGACACTTTGGACAATGATTTACCTTTTTGTCTTCCTGTTGCAGCTCGAGACACAGGGGACAAACTACCTGGCTCCTCGATACTCCCTGAGGCCTTGCCTCAACAGCCAGGAGTATCCTACACTTCTACCAATCAGCACCCACCTCTTCAAGTGCCATGTGTGCCGACGCAAAATGATCCAACACAACCACCGTCATTGGTGAGAAAATGTCATCTCATATTATGGGTTAGAAAGATTCTCTGTTACCCCGGGGTCCTGCTGAATGTAGAAGCGCAGCGGGGCAGCGCCACCAAGCTTTCTGCCTGCGATCTATTCATGTCCCAGTAATTAGCAGGCAAGAGGCAGGGTACAAAATGGATAGGTCGCCAGTCCATCACAAGGCCTCGGTCACCTGATGGCTTGTGCCAGTACCCATGTTTCAGAGTAAACTGCGATCCATAGTGGACAGGTAACCTTTTACTGATGAGATCCACTGGATCCACTTTCCTGATTTCCTGCCTGAATGACCCACTTTGCTCTAGACTGAAGTGGTTTTAAAGCGGCATGGATTAGTACAGGCGTGTAATTTTAGAGGAGCGGAGAAACTTTGCTTCTGGGATGCTTCAGATGTACCGCCGCGCAGCAGGTGGAACCAGTCTGGTTGAGTAGCGTTGCTGCAATCAGCCGCGATGGCACGGCACAGCTACACTACTGCACTGTTGTGTTCGGTGGAACCAAGGGGTATACCTCAGAAATATGTATATATATATATATATATATATATTACACAACATTTTTAGTATATACTCTAGATTAAACTTTGTTCAGTTTTTTAACGCCTTTTGCAAAGTTGTGGATTTTTGTTGAATCTACTTTGTGTCATTACTGTGGACGGTACCTCCCTGTGCTAAAGCAGCATTTTAACTGGGAAGATTTCTTTTAATGTTGTGGTTAGACTCAGTCTGCAGTGTTATTTAACTTTGGGTGTGTTTGTTTTATTTTCTGTCATGATCTAATATTTTCTCTCGCTCTCTCTTTGTGCTAAATGCAGGGCCCCCAGTCTGAAGTTGTTCCTGGTGCATCCAACACCCAGTCTGTTCCAGTGGTTCCTCCTCAGGTATAAAATGCATCACATGTTGCATCACAAGTATGTCTCTCCTTTTTAGCAGAGCGTTTCACAAACAGCACACTAACTAAGCAGACCTTTGTATCAACACAGGAGCTCTAAAGTTTAAGCACCTACTGGAAAAAACCCTGATTTTCAGATTATTTGTGATCCATGAATCCAATATTCATAACATCAAGTTACTGTGTTGACAGTTAGGATCTTTTTTCCCTACTTGTTGCTTTTCCCCTCCGCCAACAAATACCTTGTGCTGTTTTGTTTCTTATAGTATGGAGTTTACTACCAACCATCGCCTCCCCCTCAGGTAGATAAAATGTCCCATTTTTCTGCTACAACTTTTAAATATACAGTGAAAAGGAAAGACCTCATCTGTATGACGAGCTTTTCTGACTTCCTGCTTACCTGTTGGAGGCTTAGAAGAGGGTTTGTAGTACTCAGGGGAAAAAAATCTTTTAAATGCAGTCTGGACTCGCATGTCTGCAACATGTCCTTTTTAGAGCTGACATTAAATGTTCAGAGCGTTGATGCTGCACAGTATTAAATTTGTTTAGTAATGTAACTCTACAGGTAAGTGTATGAGATCTGGAAGTAGCATTCCTGTAACGCTCTAGGCTTTCAGGTAGTAATTTTAGATCATATGATAACATCTTACCTGTTCATCTGTGTCTCTGTTTCTGTTCTTTTTTGTTTATCCTTTTTATTTTTATAGATTCCTGCTCAGCAAGTTATGATGCCCCCATCTTCTCAGTCATCTCTCCCCCAGCAGCAACAGCAAGAGAGCAGTTCACTGCTGCCGCAATCACAGACTGGACTTCAGCAGCTACAGGTATTATAATAACATCTTGCTTTAAAACGTGTAAAAACCAAGTGAAAAATGTGTTTTAACACCTAAATTCTCCCGACTTGTGATGCAGTCCTTCTTGTGTTTGGTTTTATTCAAAGTCTTCTTTTTTTTTTGTTTTGTCTTGACATTTCGACATCTGTCCCCCTTTCTTTTTTCCATTCTCGCATGCTTCTTATTCTTGCATGACTCATAGTCTTGGGCCAATGATCCAAGTCCTCCTATAATGTCTCCACCAATCAACGCTGAGCATCTGTACTTCCTCTATCAGGCTTCTTGCCTCTCGATTCTGCAGGTACTCTGTGTGAGTGGTGGCATGTGGGTCAGGTGTGAAACATTTGTTTCTGTCCTGCTCCTGGAGATACAGTATTTGTATTGTCACGCTTGAAGAAGAAAAAAAGTTACATATTTCCTGGAATTCCAGTACATACCAGGGTCAACAGTAAAACCATTACAAGCTTTAAAATGGGATGTGTGTATGCTTTATAGTTGCAGTTGTAAAAAGCAAAGGGCCATTGCTCTGTTGATACAGGTGGCATTATGTTTTTTTTATTTTTAAATATAATTGTATACACGTTGACACGTTCCAGTTATGTGAAGACAAATGTAGTTACAGCTACTGAGAAATAGATTTGGTAATGGTATCTGAGGGTATGTGCTGGGTTCAGGTTGGGTTTGTATGAAATAAATGAAAAACAGACTGCATTTAAACAATGTTTTGCTCTGTTTCCTGTGGATTAGACATGATCAGGTTAATATTTACTTTGTTGTTTACATTTCTGAGTTGCTATTAATCCAAATCGGTCACTTGCTTTCTAACAGACCTTTCCTAAGGATTCTGTATCTTCATTTTTAATGTAGAATTAATTTATTAGTAAATATTTTGGCAAATAGTTTTTTTTTTCATGAGCAAGCTGTTTGTGATTTATATCACTACTGCCCATTTGATTAACGCACCCATCCCACTTATACATACAGGCATAGGGAGGGATTTATAGAATACCGGTAAGCTGTATAGCCTGAACAAATATCCTCTGAAGCACAGCAGAAAAGGCCTTCTGAAGGAAATGAAAACCAAACTGCACAGCAGTGTTTACACTCTGACCGGAACCTTTCATTACTCAAAAGCGCCACCTGGTGGATAGTCTAAAAGAAGTTAGTTTAGTTGTTGTTGAACTAGTTTTTAGTCATCAATGTTTAAAAAACCTTTTTTATTGTGTTTGAACAGTTACAGCTTACTGTGCAAATCATTTTATAGTAAGATGTAAATATGAGATTTGTACTTGTAAAATCTGGCTTTGATATAAAGTTGCTTTATCACTGAGTTTTCATGTTTCAGGGTCCTGTGACTGTTCCTCAGTCAACACCGATGGAGCAGCCAGCAGGAGCTTCTGCCTTGGTGCCATCATCCGCAGACAGGTGAGGCGGATGTTGCCTCAGTTTTCATTTAATTATTCAGATGTCTTAATATCCTCAGATAATTTTCACAAGCTTTCTCGTATGAAATGTGTCTCCTCTAGCTGTCTGTCAGATGCAGCGTCAGGTCTTAGTGATGGTAACGATGGAAGTTCCACATCAGGAGGTCGCCACGAGGGGCGCTCTCTGAAGCGTCACCAAAGACGATCCGTACGCAGCCGCTCTCGCCACGACAAGACCACTAAGGCCAAGCTGAACGTGCTCAGCGTACGTGTCTAACCATTATTACTTTCTCAGATATTTGTTACTGAGCAGTTTTAACATAGATGCATCATTTGCAGATCTCTAATGTGGGAGACAGAGTAGCAGAATGCCAACTGGAAACACACAACAGGAAGATGGTGACCTTTAGATTTGATCTCGATGGTGATAACCCAGAGCAGATTGCACAGATTATGGTAATGCTCATTTTACTGTAAACTTTATACCTGTATGCAGAGGTACCTTTACAATGAAATCGTGTTCAGTGGATCGTTATGTGTTGGTAGTTCCAGCAGCTCAACCTCCGTTTTGTTTCAGGTTAAAAGCGATTTCATCTTGGAGAGCGAGCGCGAGTCCTTCATTGAGCAGATCCGTGAGGTCATAGAAATGGCCGACGAGAAGGGAGAGGGTATAAAGGAAGGTTTCCCGCAGGTATGCTGGGCATTGTTTTCAGTCCAGTTCCCATTGTGGCTGGTTTTAACTCTAACCTGCTCATTTTGATTAGTTCATTTTAAATAAAGCTGATTGTTTGTTTACAGATGAGTGATCAACAACAGCCTGAGCTGACTGTTCCCATTATTCCAGGTGAACACACTCGAGACAACCACAGTGTATTACAGTGTTTTATGTTCAAGTCAGAGATTTCTGAGTCATTTTGTCATTTGTCTTCAGGCTTTTCCCCCAGCGTTGCTGCTGAAGTGTTTCATTTAGGACGTCGTTTCATAGTTAGCCCTGTGCCCGAGTCTCGTCTGAAAGAACAGTTCTACGGTGACTCTTCAGCTTCATCCTTTGCAGATGAACCTGCCTCTGGTAAGAGGAAATTTTTATTTTATTATCAAGCTACTGGTTTTATTTAGTTAACTTATCGTTTTACGTTGTTTGTGTAAAGCTCCCTTAGGTCTTTCCCACTCGGCTCCATCCGGGGTCCTCAAGGAAGCTTTCAATAAAATAAAACCAGCTCGAGTTGATCGAAGCAACACCATTCATCTACCTGCTGCTGAACAAGAACCCGTCACTGGTCCATCCATTGAGACTGGGACGAACTCCAATACTATCTTGTCCACTCCAGAAGCGGTGGTTTCCACCACCAGTACTGCTTACCCAACTGCATCTCTCACAACAGTTGCAGCATCCTCACCGCCGCAGTCAGCTGGGAGGGTTTCACCTCCAACAGTAATACTTCAGCCACAAACCTCAATCAGTGATCCAAGTCCACCACCCCAGTCTTCTCATGAAACCGCTCAGTCCCCACCAGCTGCGAGCGGCCCCCCTCCATCCTCCACCGTTTCCCCTCCTTCAGCACAGGTCTCTGTCCCTGCAGCACCTGCAGCTCAGCCAAGTGGTACCCCTGCCCCTTCGGTTGCTGGTTCAACTGTAGTTGGAACCGTCTCCACTTCAGAGCAGCAGCCTTTTAATGGTGCTGTTTCATCTTCTCAGCCAATAAATTCATCCATTCATGCTCAGCCGCCACCTCCCACCACATTACCCAGTCAGACCCAGGTTCAGTCTCAGCTAGTGGACTCGGAGGGGGCTGAGCACCAGTCTAAGACAGCTGGCCGAGATGACATCCAATCTCTGAAGGAGAAGTTACGATCCCTTTTTAACGACCAGAGCTCCACTTCTTCTACGTCTGTGGATCCCAGTCAGAATACAGGGATCTCCTCTCCTCCCACTGGAACTTCCTCCCCCCCACTTGGAACGACTCTGGTTCCCCCATCTAACCTTCCACTCGTTCCTGGAGTACAAAGCGTGCCGGGCTCCACAACCACACCAGCAGGACATACCCAGACCCCTCCATCTAAGCCCAGAGCGCAGGTCTGTGATTACTGCATTACCCTGAAGTAAATCCAGCTCGCTGATTCTTCTGCATCGCACATCCTCATATTCTTCTTGTCTCTGTTTTTAGACTTTGCCTCCAGGTTTTGAACAATTGGCTGCAACACCTCCCTCGGAAGTTGTGCCCCCTTTCCCCGGACCAAATCAGGTTAGATTACATTTTCCCTGCAACACCACCCCCTCCCCAATTCCCAGACAATGTGATGCGACAATGGGATAATCAACCTCTCTTTCAATGTTGTGGCTGATCTATTGGATAATATAAAGCCTGAAATGGAGTATTGTGATCTGATCTGGCACTAATTCTCTACACAAACCCTCATTCTGTCAGGTCATTGTTTTCTAATGCACATCTCGCCATGGTCTTGAAATGAATACCATCCACTCAAACCTAACTCCCTCCATTGGCTCGGCCCTTTTAAGAAAACTAAGCTGCCTGTTTTTGATGTTTGGTCCAGCAGTAGTGGCCGTTTTGTGTCACATGTGGATGGGTAGATGACCACAGTGGTACTGGCCAAGAGAGGAACTGGCATTGTTCCAGTGACTGAGTCATTTGATCTGCTCAGCACAGTAACTTATTTATATCAAGTTCACTGACCTTGCTTTAATTGTTTTAATAATCTAGTAGCTAAAGAAATAATTTTCTTTCAAGATTATAAGTCCAGAAAGCAAATAAGGCTCCAAGCTCTTACTGTAGGACTCTGTTCAGCCTGTGTGTCCAGCTACTGCGGCACATATAGATCACACTGTGCCAGCCATTTCTTACTGCTTAAGCCTTTGCAGGCTTTAAACCAGAGTTGTCTTCTATCACTGGCTTGATTTATTCAGTTAATTATCTTATAAAGACTGGGATGGTATAAATTAAATGTTTGTTTGGTTACAACATTACAAGTTTACATCACTGGTTTTGGCAGAAATTAAATGGTTAATGATGCATGAAATCCTCGTGTAGTTGAAGGGGTCTGTGTTAAATCTGGAGTCTTTATGCTATGATGTATAATAAGTCTTTCGAAAGATAAACAAAGGGAGTGAGTGAAATGGCTACAGAAATCAGACCTTACTGTTTTGTGGCTGCACAGTCCACTGGGTCATCGTGTGGTCTTCATTTGCTCATATCCTGTTTGTCTGCTTCCAGTCACAGCAACCTCCGGGGAATTTAGACACCCACTTGAGGAGAGCTAGTAGTCCAGAAAGCATTCAGGAAGATGACAAAGCTCAACCTGCAGCTTCAAATTTAAACCACGAGCGTTTCCAGGTGAGTTAAGTCACACATTCAAACTAAACCTTAACCGTATCCAGACCTTAACTGTTCACTTTAAATGATCTCTTTCTTTATTTACAGGTCTCTGTTGCAACTGAAGCTGCATCCGGGAGTGCTCAAGATCCGTCCAACATTGTTTCTTCTTCCTCCCTCACACCATCCTCTACTTCGTCTTCCTCTTCCTCCTCATCCTCGCCCTCGCCCTCCAGTCCAGAAAATACCCACCACAAGTCGTCTTCTCTGTCCAAAGTAGTTTCTGAAACCGATGGAGTCTCATCCGTCTCCGCTGGTCCTGATAGTAAACCCAAAATTGTTGGACGCTTCCAGGTGTCCAAGAGCAGCATCTCACCTGTGCCAGCCGCTGGCTCTAAAGTGGGACGCTTTTCAGTCACAGGTGGGCTGCAGATTCACAGCAAATGAACCAGTTATCCTCCTGGGACAGGACGCTTCTTCTGTCATAGTGCTACTCAAAACAGATCAGCCTATCTAACAGTTGCACAAATGCAATGTCTGATAGTAAGAGTGTATAATATTTTAAGTGGGCCTTAACAAAGGTTCACTTTTACCTGTGCATAGCCAGAGAAGATTAATCTACCCTATCAAAGTGTATTTGAATTATGCATCTCATTTCCTGCAGTGACCCCTGCACCAGCAGCAAGCTCCAGTCCATCTCATGGCTCCAGTATGCAAAATGGCCCTTCATCCTCAACCTCAGACTTCCCTAACACTCATAACAGCAGTGACAATGACTCTGAAACGGACGATGAAGCCCTAAAGAAAGAAATAAGTCGTCTGAGAGAAAAGTAAGTCACACTGACCTCTTATCTCACATTTTCAGTAAAAGAAAACACTGAAGGAAACATGATTACTGTCTCTTACAGACATATGATGGAGATCCAGGCTTTGCAGAGTCGTCAGAAGGAGGAAATAGAGGCTTTGTACACACAAATGGGAAAACATGGTCCTCCATCTGTCTTCTCACCTGCTGTGGCCATGGCTGGAGGTCGACGTAGGCTCAAGAGCAAAACCTACAAATCACGTGGCAGCGGGCAGCCCAGTCCTGTGCACTCAGGTAAACACATTTACTTTATTTTGTGTGCATCTTATGATTGATGTATTCTAATCATATGTTAAACCCTCAGTTCAGAGCCGCGGATCAGATTCTCCTTCCAATCAGAGTTCACACTCTGCAACAGAAGCTTCGGAAACTGCAGCGAGCACAACATCCACGCTCAAATTGTCTCCATCTATGCCGAGCCTGAGTAGCTCTTCTATGGGTAAGAGAACATCTTTTCACAGCTCATTTCCTAAACAATGTTTTGGTATGTATCACCCATCCTGCCTGCATTTCCAGGATCAAGTGGGACCAGTTCCACAAATGGTTCAGGCCACTGCCAGAATGTCTCTACTTCGCTGTCCCAGGCCACCGGATCTGCTCCATCTGCCTCTCAAACCCAGAAGGGCAAGATCACCTTCACCGATGACTTGCACCAACTGGTGGATAATTGGGCCAGAGATGCCATCAGCCTCTCCCAGTGCAAGAAAGTTCCTAAAGCTGGAACACAAGCAGCCCTTGGACCAGATGTAGGTGTCCAGTGTCCTTTCAATATGAGCACTTTGTTTTTATTACTCTGCATATTTGACAGTAACTTTTATCTTTGATTTTAAACAGATCACCCCTCCAGCCAACATGGGTCGTAAATTTTCAGCGCCAGGTTACCTTTGTCCAGCACTTCCCACGCCGTCCAACAATATGTCCACCACCACTCACATACCCAACCCAGCCACCTCCTCAGCTTCTCTGGGGCCTCGTAAAGGCTCTGTGGGACCAGTTGTCCAGGGGTTTGGCTATTCCTCAGCCCCCTACAGTGCTCCCCAGTGGGCAGGACCCACAGGCACATCCCAGGTCAGCATGCATAACCCTGCACAGCCACTGAAGCAGTACCAGCCACCTACAACTGCCTCGGCACCCTTGAACCAAGGCTTTATCATTGGAACAACAGCGGCCAGCCAGAAGTCGGTTCCTGGAGGATCCAACCCGCGGTCTACGTAGCCCAGACAAAGCCCTGCTCCAGGTTGAGACAAACAGGGCACCTCCTCTCTTTGCTGGATAGCTGGCGTATTTTGATTTTTCTATTTAAACCTTTAACATGTATTTTTTTCCGTAAACAGTTGCTCTGCGTGGTTCTTGTCCCCTCAGGCAGGATTAAGTCTGTCTGGCAGTTGGCGGGAGAGTGCAATACACATCCACAGCACAAGAGTCTCACATTCAGCCTGCCATTAAGATGTGACGAGTCAGGTGGTTGTGTCTGGTGATGTATTGACCCGAAGGCATAACCAGCAGCAGCCAAAATGTGTCTTTTGAGAACAGATATTGCAATACTGTCATTCCTTATAAGGGGAGAAGGTAAGAAGGGATTGTGGTTGATATCCTTACTGGTCTGGACTTTAAACCAACATGGGACTGAAGACTGTTGAACTTACAAGGAACAGACTTGTGTGCTTATAAATATAACTGATCATTAACCTGGTAATGACTTAGGATGGAGAGTGGATGAGTGTACAGAGAAAGAAGAGTGGGACAGGTAGATTATCCCAGATGGGAATGTAAAGTGATCCATAGTTAGGTGAAGAAAGACTTGGTAAGTTAGGCAGGGAAATGGGTACAGGATCAATACATCCCCATAAGTTTGAAGTAAAATGCAATAATTGTGAAGTAGATGAACTGTCCCTTGTACTTGTGGCCTTAATCCCTAAACACGTTTAAGCATCGGCTGTGTACATAGAGATTTCTTCACTGGGTTCTGTGTTTCTCAGACTTTGTCTTTGTGATTTGACTTTTATTTCTTATCAATTTATTATACGGATGATTTCTTCTGACATAAAAGCCAGTGGACCTGCCACGTCTAAAAGTATTGTCCCGGTGTTGACCACCATTCAGAGTTTGGAACTGAGGAGATGATGCTGCTGGAGATACAATCCGAGTGGAAGGTGCATGTGTAGTGTTAAGACTTTTTTTTTTATTATCTTCTTTCCCTACACACATGAAACCACTTTACTTTGTGCTCAACTGTGAGAGAATAAATTTCAGGATATGTTTATAAAAACCTACAGGATTTTTTTCATTAGGGTAGCATTAAACCAAGGTTTCCGTCTGAGTGTCCGTACCAGTTGTGCAGATGGTGCTTAGTTCAAAGATAAACTGGTTATTAGCAAAGTCACAAGATATTTCCACGCAAACATTTAACTTTAACCTCACACAAGTGTCTGGGGTTGTCTCTGTCTGTGGTCTGTTTTTGTATGCATATATTTAATACAACAATGTTCTTAATGGACCTGTATTCAGCCATCAGATTTTGATGTTGTTTCACTGTAATTATTATTAAGGGTTGTTAAACAACATGTAGTTAAAGAAATATAAGAAGTGCAATTGCAGGGTTGTTATTGGTATTCTATTCACCATGCAGGATTTTATTCTGCAGATTATTAAGCTCTGTCTGACTCCCCTGCGCCCGTTTTCTATTTTATTGTATATATGCTAATGTGAGATAAATGCTTTCACATAACTCAGTGACTAGGGTATGCTTGTGGTGACCCACTCTAAATGCACATGCACTCAAACCTGTAAACACGAGGAACACTTTAGTGCCTTGCATCCTCACTATTGACAAGTTCCAGATCCATCTAGTCCTGCTGCCGTAACTGTCCTAAACCAGTGCACGATGTAAACGCCACCAGACGCGGCCGGTTCAGAGCATGCAACCCTAAAGCGGAGGCCACACGCAGGTCTGCAAAACAAAGAGCACACCGAGTGGAAACCATTTCTTTTCTCTACACTTACATTTGTGTGGTTGTGTAATCCAGCTGTGTATTTCTATATGGCTCATGTTAACACGATTTTGCTGACATTTGTTTTTGTGGATTTATTATTAAAGGATTTCATGGAGGCACTTGTTCAGGCAGCGAGTGAGCTGTGCAAAGTTTAAAAGTCACCATGCTGACTCAGCTGTTGTCTCATCCCCACACAGGAGTGCCATGCTGTTGTTGTGACTCTTTCGCCTGCTCTTAGATTAACTTCTCTAGAGAAAAAATGAGTTGCTGCAATGCAGAATATGCAATGTTTAAAGTTTTATATGATAGGGACTGAGGGGTAATGGAAACATTTGCATGCTGTCCAGGGTTGTTCCCGACTTTAATGTTTTTGATGTTAGAACATCAAGATTTCTTTTTTCCTCCCTTTTTCCGGACTATAATCACAATATAAGTTAAGTAATTTAACAATATCACAGGCACAACTGCAGCATCAGATTATCAGCATGAGTCCTGCATGCCAGCTGTACTGTTGTTCAATCTTATCAATAACCAACTTGCATTCGGCCAATGTACAGCACAAGCTCACAAAGGTTAAGATACTATCCGACCTCTATACGGGCCACTGACGCACAGTTATACTTTTATTTTCTTATCTTTCCTTGCTGACTTCCTGTGACCCAGTGTCTGTTTTGTGTATGTTTTTCACATTGTACAAAATGTAAAAACAAATAAAAATATCAATTTCAACTCAGTTTTCTGGTGTCCGCCACTCTTTAAGCACACATACGTACCCGTTACTGGATACGGTGATTTAACTTCTGTTTAAGTGTGTTCCTCATCCGTAAGGCTGGGCAATGAGATTTAGGCATGTTTTGTTGGGTTTATTTCTATATCAACAACCGTAAAATAACGCTAACACTTTTTTATAAAAACCAAAAAACAATTCAGTGCAATTTCACCTTAAATGCATAAATAAAATGAGTTTAAATAACATTGCAACAGCAGCAATGTGGAATCTCAGGTGTCCAGCCTGCGTTTCTTCATGTGCTGGGCTGGTCTGTGTGAACTGAAGACGTCACCTGAAGGTTGGAAAAGCAGAAGTTAAAAACCGAAGTAAGCCAGGGGCAGAGACTGCATCCAAACCTTACTTTTTCCCTGATAGTAAGTATGGTGCTGGAGTCTGTGTTGAGAATGATGTGAAGTGCTGTTTGACGGGGCCTCTGGGGATCTGCCTGCAGCTCTCTGAGGGGTTTTACTACGTGTCTGCATCTGGTGATTTCCAGGTGTGCTGGGCCGGAGCCCTCTGGGAGTATGACAGCCAGCAGGGGCATCCAACTCCTCAATCCCATCCAGAGTGAAGTCCCAGAGCTCAGGATCATCTGCAGAGGAAGGGGAGAAGTAGCTGATGCGTTGCTTTGTCCGTGAATTCAGATACTTCTGATGGAGGTTTACAGCACCTGTCGAGCACGAGTCCCTGCTGCTGAACTTCTTGTTTTCGACTGCGGTGCCGTCGCTCAATGCCGGCACTCCGTCATGACCTGGGAAACAAAAAACAAACAAACTGGAGGCCGAAAGAGACTACAAGATGGACACTCTCCGTTTTTACCTGCTTTACCTTCAGTGGATCTCCGTCCGATGGGGACCTCTGCCTCCTCTGACTTGGCTTGGTCTTGCTTTTGCTGCAACATCTTGGCCTCCATCTCTCTCCTGAACTTCTGCTGGAGCTGCTGCTGTCGGAGTTTTCTCAGCTGCTTGGGGTCTGTGTGCGCTTCAGACCCAACAACATCCACAGAGTCCATGACAGATCTTAGAGGAGGAGAGCGAGTGGAGCTGATGCACATTCACAACAGAGATGAGAACGTCTGAGTGACGTTATGGGTTTGAGCTGTTTTTACCTGGAACTGATGCTCTCCTTCCTGCTGGGACCGGAGTCAGCATCGCTGGGAGTGTGAACGTCTGTGTGGTTCTGGTTCAACAATCGAGGCTCCAGAAGCTTCCTGGCAGGATCTGCTGCAGATACGGGGTTTTCTACTCGGGCTATGCTGCAGAACCTGGCCTTCTCTATGGATGGTTCACCCTCAGACCTCTTTGTCTGACCTGGGTCCAGAGGAGGAGGAGGCTTTGAATAGAAGGGACAAGATTCAGAAGAATTACTGGATTAAATGTAGAAATAAGCACACACACACACACACACAAAGCTATACTTTATGCATTACTGCTTACCTGCTTGGGAATTTTATTAATAGCAAGGAGATATCCTTTATCAAGAATGCAGTTTCCTAGAGCATTGCCAAAACATCTGGACATGGACAAAGTGTTTTAGGAATATAAACGGTGTTCACAAAACAAATCTGAATCTATGAAATGTAAAATCCTTTACTTCAGTGCTCGCTTCATGCCATCAGTGACAGCCTCCTTTCTGGCTTTTTCCAGAGACAAAGCTTTAGACTTCAGCCCCTCGCTGACTCCGTATCCCACGTCCTCATGAAACGAGCCATCCTGGAGGAAGAGCACTTGTTACACAAACTCATGCAGACGACATGAGCGTTTACAAAACTGGAACAAACATAAATATGTACAAATTAAAGACAAAAGGTTTTTATTCAACCTTCAGCTGCACTTTGATAAATGCGCTGACTCCGACATAAAACTTGCCGTTGATGAGGTCCACAAAGTCTGAAAAGAAAAAGAGTCAATTTGTTTATGACTTTGAGATGTTAAAATCTGGTTATTTAGAGTTAAGCAAGTCATACCAACGTTCTGCTGGGAAATGGAGTGAGACCATCCGTTGTACCCAAACATTTCATTAGCCAGGCTGATGACACGATGCCCTTCAATATAACACACCTGTTAAAACATAGGCACCTTTATCATAATCTAACTAAAATACTGGGGTTTCTTCAGTGAGAACAACATTTGCATGTTTTATATTTCTTGTCAAAGATGGAGAAAAAAACAAAGACTTGCTTTCTGTCCTCCTCCAGCTATTCTGGTACTGATGTACTCTGGTCCCAGCTTCTGTCGCAGAGCATTGTGCACGGCCTGGTACTCCTCAGCTGTGTACGTGTACTGAAAACAGTCCAGAATCAGTTTGAGACAAGCAAAACAATGCCTAAATAAATATGCATTTTATACAGTAAGCATCAGTAAAGGTCCACACAGGTGGGATCATTTCATCCATTATCATCACAATAAAATGACCACATAAACAGGAAATGACACTTCTAAACTCAGAACTCCCTACTTCAGTCTAACTTATATAAGAGACTATTTAATCCCGCTCACTTAAACGCGTATGTTTGTGGCATGAGTTTTAAAGAGGACAGTAAAGTTTCTTTCTCGGCACATCTGTAATCTGCTTACCTGTCCAAAACACCTGGATGCGGGAACGCTCCTCTCCTCACCGGACATGACTGCTAAGATGTCCTGCAGGGACTCATATACTCAAATTACATGCAAAATAACAAAATACAACACAAGAAAATTCGTATCATACCACATACAGCAACAAACCTCGTTCTTAAAGCGACAATGACTCGTTAAAGAAGCTAGCAGTTTAAACCGGCCCCACTGTGCTCACAAACGTTGCTTTAATTAACTCATAATTTTACTTTACATTAATTCAAACACCATAAATATATACTCACCACTTTTAACACTCAAAGTGTTCTTGTTTTTGTTAAATTAGTAAATGAGTATTCGCTTCGTTATGTCTAATATGGACGTTTTGAACTTCCCGCTTGGCCTGTGGAGGGGGAGGAGCCTGTGGAAGGGGGAGGAGCCTGTAGAAGGGGGAGGAGCCTGTGCTGCCTTCAAAAGTATCGGAAAAAGTAGACGCGGCTTAGCGTCACTGACATTTATGATTTAAGATAGATAGATAGATAGATACTTTATTGATCTCCAAGAGAAATTTACATTTCCAGCAGCATCGAAAGGTTAAAAAG
>JBAMHV010000010.1:21769359-21810069 GCA_037177535.1 Pseudomugil gertrudae
AGAGAGAGAGAGAGAGAGAGAGAGAGAGAGAGAGAGAGAGAGAGAGAGAGAGAGAGAAAGAGAGAGAGAGAGAAAGAAAGAGAGAGAGAGAGAGAGACACACAGAGAGAGAGAGAGAGAGAGAGAGAGAGAGAGAGAGAGAGAGAGAGAGAGAGAGAGACAAAGAGAGAGAGAGAGAGAGAGAGAGAGAGAGAGAGAGAGACACACAGAGAGAGGGAGAGAGAGAGAGAGAGAGAGAGAGAGAGAGAGAGAGAGAGAGAGAGAGAGAGCGGCGGTTCTTGCCTCATGAATGAGTGCCACTCCGCGGACCTTCTATCCGCCTGATGTCCGGGAGGATGCGCAGACCGGCGGGGAACGGAAGAGGAGCGACCCGCTGCTGAGCCCACACATCCAGAGCTTCGTCTCGGTACCGTATGACCGTTTCATCCCCACCGGGAGCGACGCGACGCGACACAGGAACGGTGAGTGCAGGCGGGGCGGACTGAGCAGCATGACACACGGTAACTTTGTGGCCATTATGACACAGTTTTTATCCACCGATGTTCCAGCTGCGCTCCCTCGCGCGCGGGTTTGTTTACACTTTGCATCATCCTCCCGTTCACACAGATCAATACAAAAAGCTCCACGTACACATTCCTCCCTCTAGGATAAACGTGGACTGGTGATAGTCTGGTCCTGTTGATTGATCGCTTATGCGAATGGAAAATAAAAGCACAATACACATCCACCCCCCAAAACAGAAAAAACAGCTTAATTTTAAATGATAATATTGAACTAAAAACACAGTATTGATCTGATCAGACTGTAGTCGTCCCCAACAGACAAGGAGGGGGAGGAGGGGGTGCATTTATACCCAGACTGGCGTGGCATGGCACTTTGTGGTGCAGTTTGTGTGTGTTTCTGTCTGAGATGTGATGAAAACGCAGGTCAGTCATATTGATTACACACACGTGAACCTTTTTAAAGCACTAAAAGGATCCAGGGGGGCAGTGACTGAGGCTCGTCTTTGTTACAACCCAGACTGCTGTTCTCCTCTCTGACCAGCGGATGGTGCTTTTTTATGTACAGTATGTTTCAGTGATGGGAGACACCCAGTTACACTGTAAGGCCATGCACACTCCAAACAGGAACAATGCTCTCACACACTGCTGCGTGTACATACATGCATTTCCTCTTGTCTTCTGATGTGTGTGACTGCGGCTGGAGGTGGAAGTGTTATTGCAAAACACCCCAGCAGTGTTGTAATAGCAGCACAGAAAAGGCTTTACTGGAAGGAGGTGTGCTTAGACTTCCTCCTCTGGCTTACTGAGAGCAACTTTCTCTTTTTGTAGTTTAATGTTGCTTCTTACGTGTCTGTGTGGGAATGCCTCGCAAAGCTGATCTACCATTTTGTCATTATTCCTCTTCCTGTGTTCAGATGCTTGATGGACTCCGGAGGAGGCACGCCTCCCGGACCTCCCCCAGACCCCTCTCCCTCAACTTCAGCACCTTCTCAGCCCCTCCCCCAAGCCCCGATATGGACAGCGGCAGCGAGCACCCAATCAGGAGGTAAGGCTCAGTTTCTGGGATTAGCATTTCACAACATGCGGCACCCTGGGAGATGCATGAAAAATTAATAAGCATTCACAAAAATTCACACCGTCTCTCCTCCCAGATGATGAAGCTTTCCCTGCAAACACACGCTGGCCTTGTGATGATGAGCTCCTGCTGGGATGCTTGATTGACTCTTCTTTACTTGTGCTCATATCACCAGTGTTGCTTTCCATGTTTTTCTGCGCCTGCGTGGGTGTCAGAGGGGTCTGTTGTTTACTGGTGCTGTCAGCAGAGTCTCAGGACTGCGTGGGTTTCAACTCATCTTGCTACCTTCAAAAGTCCCTCATGAAACAATGCAAACCAAGTGTCCTTACCCCCCTTATCAGTCCCATTCAGGGCATATTTTATGACTAAAGAATGCACCATAAATTACAATTAGGCTACATCTGTGCTCCTGAAATAAATTAAGGAGAATCACATCTTTAAAAGCGGCGTCCCATATAGGCAGAGCCATAAATCAAGCAGGCAGATACAATTCCAGCCTACAACATTTGTTCACACTCTCAAAGGTTTATAATGTTTAATGCAGAGCTGCTGGAGGGCATCAGTGTTAGGTTTCCATTTATCCTCCTATAGATATTTTCGTGTACTCTCTGACTCTCAGGAATCACTGCATGTATGATGAAATACCCCCTGTGAAGGAAAACAGTGTCAGGAAACACATTCGCTCACACGCTTTCACGATTCAGCCTGGTAAGCAGGATGAGCTGAAAACAGCTGCCAGAGATAATTTATAATCGTGATATCTACATATGTCTGATATTATCGGCATACTGATATTATCAGCTGATTTTCACATTAATTTTGTTTTTTTAAAATGTTTTTAATGACAAATTTTACACAACATGCACTTCAACAAAGTCTCCTCTAACTGAAAATGACCAAATATAGGAGATTTCACACTATTTTTCCAGATATGTTTGTTTGTTTGGCACATTAAGTCCTTTTGCTGTGACATCATCAAACTGCGTCGCCACTTCAGCGTAAGGAGCTTAGAAGTGGGTTCATTCACATGTTTTGGAATTATTTCAAACCTCCTACAAAGCGGATGATATATCTTTTTTTACCTGAAAGGTCTTTTTTTTCCTTTTGGTTTTTTTGAGGGAGATTAAAATGTATCGTATCGGTTAATATCAGCATTGGAAATTAAATTGGACAAAAAAAATGCTTGTTGGATATCTTTAAAAGAGCCAGTGTATAATGATACCTCTATAATCATAATGTAAGCCAGAAAATGAACACTGACATGTCCAATGCCCATTTTGGCCGAGTTCCTGTCCTGCTTTGTTTCTCTGCTCTTCTACAGCAGCTCACATCCAGCTGTGGAAGAGCAGGAAAACCTCCTTCATTGTTACCACTTCCCTTCCTTTTTTCTGTTGTCAATAAACCAGATGATTTCCTCCCAGCCGCTTCGGCCTTGCTTACCCTGCATGTTCCCAACGGCATCTGTGCTCTGCATGAATATTTGTTTGCATCAATGCTTGTATTGTGCAGCCACAGAGGCAGAGAGGGAGGACGCCCCCAGCAGCGCATGTGTTATTGTTTCCTGCTGTTGTGAGATGCAGGGCGTTGCAGTGACACTGTCTGCCTCCCAGCTGGGCTCCACCCATCCTGCCCTTAACACTCTGTCCTATCTCACCCCGCGCCGTCTCTCTTCTACTTCTCTCCTCCTCTGTCACAGCTTCTCTTTCTTTTGTAGTTTTCCGCTGCTTCGGTTCCCCTCTCCCCTCCAGCCATCTCCTCGTGTTTCCTCTCTGCATATGTCAGCTCACTGCCTGACCTTGTTTCTCCTCTTTCCACTGTCCTCCCTTCACATTTACCTCATGAGGACGTTACACCGGCTGAAGTTAATGAGCTCTCCAAGCCTCAGCGAGCTCGGGAAGAGTGAGAAGAGTTCACCAGAGGACAGGGGGGAGAAGCAGAAGAGGGCAGGAGCCAACGCCACCTGGAACAGGTACACCCGAAGCCGTCACAGTGACGGTGTGGGAATTAGATGTTGGGTTTTGCACAGTGATAAAGGACTGGTTTGTGTTGCAGCATCCACAATGCTGTCATAGCCGTTTTCCAGAAGAAAGGTCTGGCTGATAACGAACTTTACATCCTGAACGAAGGTGTCCGGTACGTTTTTACCAGTTCAGACACATAAACACACTGTGAGGAGCCAGCTTCTATATTTTGGTCTGTTTGTGTATAATTTGTATAATTATGGAGCGTCCAGTGTTTGCTGCTGACTGAATGTTTTCTTGTGAATAACTTTGTTTGTGTGTGAAGCGTTTGTGGGCCCGAGGAGTCATGTGGTCAGGCCGAGTATCTCATTATCTTTCTACACCAGATCCGCCACTTCAATCCGCCTCCACTTTAGCTCAGTTAACATATTTCCATGTGCAAAAATGCTGCACTGTGGTGGACAGGCATTTCTCCATCAGCACAGAAAGACCCGAATTTAAAGGGAAACAGTAAATGAAGAGGTCCACATCTTTTATTGTTACTGAAGCTGCACATTCATGTGACATTGACTCTGTTTTTATAGTTTTGCAAACACCATTTTTACACATTTATATGCATTAATTATTTATGTGGAGTTTAGAAAAGAAACTAATGAAATATTTGTTTTCATAGGCATCTGTTGAAGACTGAGCTGGGGTCCTTCTTCACAGAATATCTTCAGGTATGGCACTTCTAGCTTAGTTTTCATCCCTATGATCACTTTAACAGTGTCCATGATATCCTCTGTGTTATCAGACTAAAATATTTACTGCATGACACCACTTCATCTCATCCTTACACAGAACCAGCTGCTTACAAAGGGCATGGTCATCCTCCGGGACAAAATAAGGTTTTATGAGGGTAGGACTGATGTGCACGTGTTGCCTGAAAAACCCACTTTTACTGGAATGCACCTGTGCTTTAAGCAACCTCTGTGGTTCCTATAGGTCAGAAGTTACTCGACTCCCTGGCAGAGACCTGGGACTTCTTCTTCTGTGATGTTCTGTCCATGCTGCAGGCCATCTTCCACCCAGTTCAGGTGCACAACAATTCAAAGATGATTTCCAGCCTTTTCCTTGAAGTGGCTCATTGTAGCTGCTCTGTTCCCTGCAGGGTAAGGAGCCTTCTGTCAGACAGCTGGCCCTGCTTCACTTCAGGAACACCATCGTCCTGAGCGTAAAGCTGGAGGATGCCCTGTCCCGTCCGAGGGCCCGTGTGCCCCCCTCTGTTACACAGATGCTGCTTATTCTACAGGTGGGCTGCAGAAACTTTGCAGCATCATCATCATTTTTAAGCTCAGCATGTTTTAATGTGTCGCATGTAGTGAGCTGGTACATAGAGATGTTTAACTCTGAGCATCTATAAGATTTGTAGTTCCAAATCATACATATAAGAGACACTTATTTCTTTTTGATGCTTTAAAGCTTTATGTCTCATTAATAGGGGGTCCATGAACCACGTGGAGTGAATGAGGACTACTTACGGCTGGAGTCTCTGGTGCAGAAGGTGGTCTCGCCCTACTTGGGAACCCATGGGCTTTACTCTGGAGATGATACTGAGGATCATTGCTGTGTTCTTGGTGAGTCAGAAGCGGAGTAATAAGTCTTTGTATCTAAGGAGAGTCACATTTGAACAAAACCCTCCTTTGTTTTCTTCTTGCCTTCCAGATCAGCGTTTACCGTGGGGCTGGCCCAAGTCAGCTGACCAGGCATCTAAGAACCCGGTGGTACGATCAAAAAGCTACAATATCCCCCTGCTGCTGACCCCTGTGGCGGAGTATGACCCAGATGCCAGCTCGGTTAGCAGTGGAGGAATCCGGCGCCACTCAGCTTGTGAGATTATATCGTGCCTGGAAGAACAAGGATTGGCCTACTCTGACCTGACTCCGGGGTCTGAACTGTCCGCCTCCTCCTCCAACAGGCTGTGTGTGGGCTCTCAGTTCAACGGTACAATCAATTTTAACATACATGTGTGATTTTCCTGGTTTTTGAGTGAAAATCTGAGCAGAAAGAATCCATATTAAACCAGCATCATCTCTTTAATCCATGCAGGAGCCGGTGCCATGGACCTGCCTCTATCCTCTCCCTCCATCCTTCATTCCTCAGGAGCTCTCCACGGCACAGAGGCCACTACAACGATGACTGATCTCAGTAAGGGCACGTCCTCCACGCCACCCAGCGACTCATCCAGCCCGGAAACCATAATTGGACAAGTTCTAGATTCTGCTGATTCAAGCTCAGATGGGATATTTATCGATTTCTCACTTCACTCTTCAGAAGCGATGGGGCTTGGCCGCGAGAGCAGGCAGAGCACCGTGTAACTGTGGAGCCTTTAGGGACGCACGCCGAGTTTGTACGGGAATATTTTAGGAGAAAATAAGAAGAAATCTTCTGATTACATTTGAATAAATGGGTACCATCTTCTTTTTCTTTTTTTAAGCTTTAGTACGAAGATTTTTAATTTCTTCCAAGAACTTTTACAGGTGCGGGACATTTACAGCTCAGAGAAAAGCTGGAAGTGGTACTGATATAACAGGACTGAAAATGTGTTTTTATTAAGGAAAAGATGAAAATCCACAGTGAATGAGCCTCTTTAATCAAAGCCTGGTTGATTTTCCCGCTTTGGGTCAGAGTTGCAGCTGCACTTGTATCCGTCTTACTTCTTGGGCGCCGTCCTTGCTAAAGAAGAATCAGTTGTTTATTAATCTGCAGCTGAAAATAGTCCCCGGCTAGCAATTTGCAATGGTCTATATAAGTTTTGTAAGAATAAATAAGTTGTTGCTTTTATTTATAAATGCAACTGTGTGTTTGTAACCCACATCTAAAGCATTATGCTCAGTGTGGAGAGATAAACTAACACATTTCTGGTTTTTTTGTTATTTTATGGGCTTTATTGTGAGGAAAGTAACATTAATGTAAACATTTTTTAAATGAGAATGTGTTTTTTAAACTTCTGCCATTGTGGTAAAAAGGCCACAGACTTTACATGCACACTATGTTTTAAATGTCATTTTAAATCTTTTGTTTTTTACATCTTTCAGCTGCTTAGTGGTGAAAAGCTGGTCTGCTCACAGCAGCTCTCAGTGTTCGAAGCAACATTTTCTTCCTTGTGACAGCATTTTCTTCTCAGCTTTGGCTTTAAGGTTTGAGGAATCTGACAATGTTTGTTGTTTACATTTGAGAAAGACATAAAATTTCAACTGAATGTTGTCTCACACTGTATTTTGCACCACCACTAACGTGTAAATTAGAGCTCGTTGTATTTTTTAGGACAGCTAGATATTGTAAAGTGAGCATTTATCTGGAAAAGAAGTGAAATTTTAATAAGGGCTTTTTAACAGACTCTTTTTCAACAATGTTTTACCTCAAGGGTTTTGTACTTTACTTTTTTTGACAATCTATGATGTCTATGGAGTTGTACTTTGTATTCATTTCTTATACTAGCCCTATAAAAATAAAAGCATATCAGTAATATTTAAAATATTTAATTTTGTATTTTAATTTATTCTTACATTTGTTATTGAAAGTAATATTATTATGTGTAAAGGTCACAGAAATGTCAGCATCAGTTTTTATCTGCTAAAACAGGGATTTAAAGTCCAGAATAACCCAGAAATCATGAGGCTTTTTCAGTTTTTTTCCTGATACAACCTCAATTCCCAACAGTTGGGGAGCTGTGTAAAATAAACCTCATATTTTCTTCCCAATAGAACTGCAACAGGAGGAGGCATTTTAATGAAAATGTTAGTACATTTTTATTTTGATGGCAGAAACATGACTCAGAACTGGAAGCAAAACACTGAAGAGGTATTTGGCAGCAGCTAGAGGAGCATTCGAGTAATTTGTTAAAATAATAACAGGTCATAACATAGCTGGCTATATGTGGAGCATTTTAGAGAGGCAAAGCCATTGTTAAAACCAGTATGTGACAAAAACGGCTCTAAAAGATTTGTTAAAATTGTTTTTAAAAGTTAAAAAAAAGTTTCTTGAATTAAAACTGTGAAGACTTTGAAGATTTTTCCAACTACAGTGTGCAATATCGTCCAAAGAATCAGAAGGAATTGCTGCACACATGGGACAAGACTGAGAGTTTAAACTGGTTTTTCAGGTAGCATAGCATTAAAAACAGATGCTTCACTGCAAGGCCTCAGGAGGATTTACAGAAACCACTTCAAACACAGTTCAACCTGAAATCTACAAATGCAGGTCAAAGCTATGTCATGCCAAGACTGAGGAGAAGATCCAGAAATGCCACCATCTTATGTGGACCCCAGCTCATGTGTCTTTAAGTGTGAAAACATTCTGCATGCATGCACACAAAGCTTTGCAGAACCATTAAACGTCCTACATTTAACCTCTTTCAACAATTTCACGTGTATCAGAGATCCAATAACAATTCAAACTGAGAACAACCTGTTGCTTTGTCCGAAACACCACATTTCACTCAGAGAGAGATTTGAAAGTGGAGTTACTGATGCTACCCATCAGTTGCCACACTCTCTCACATTTTCAGAATAAGATATACTAGTTAGTGATGCTACAGCTGTCCTACAGAAATACTGAAAGGTGAACGTGTGTGAGCCATCTAGAACTGTCTACATTTGTACATAGATACAACATAAAGTATATTTCCCCACTTTGTTGGTACAATCTTAAATTATTTCATCAGTGATGACAAACTGATATTCAGCATTTGGATGCCTTCTACAGTCATTTGGCAGATGCTAATAAATGATTAGTTTTTCTTTTTCATAGCATAAGCATCCACATTTTAACTTCTGGGTTCACAAGATATTTGCAGACTTCTCTTTTAAGAATACAAGCTATCCCCTTTCTTGGTGGACTCACATTCTTCAGCCAATAACAGAGGTTTGAACAATCTTAAAGTAATTTTCTGTTTTATTTGAGTGGCTGAGTTCTCATTTTCTACTTTTGAGGTTTTGTTAAGCTTTATTATGTTTGACTTTATATCCAGAAATGTAACTTACATCACGTGATAGAAAAAAAAACACACTTTTATTTTGAAAAGAAATACTGAAAATCTCCGTTTTGGTAAGACCGACCGGAAGTGACGCTGTTTGTAACTAGCTTCAGCCTGAAGCTTTAGGCTAACACTAAAATACGTGATAAAGTTCTTGTATAAACGTTCATTATCGACTGTAACAACACTCATTTTTTGCTGAAGAACATTGTTTTTACGTAGACAACCAAACGTCTCTTATGTACTTGGTAAGACACATTAAACAATGTTTTCACAACTTAGCTGCAGCGTAATTTCAGGCTAATGCTAATGAGAAGTAAAAGCAAATAGACAACACTTTTACGAGAATCTAAACTTTTATGCCGCTGGTTTATCTGCAGTTGTTAATGTGTTTTCGCAGCCATCAGAGGAGGAGTTTGTAGTATCCTGGTGGGCTCTCAGATCTGTTTTCGCTGTGGTCTTCACCATCTTCAGTCTCGCTGGGTGCCAGTGACACTGGCTCGCGCCAGTCCTTCATAGATGAAGATGTCCCTGGCTCAGCGAGTGCTCCTCTCCTGGATCTTTGCCCTTATCTTTCTAATCATGCTGGTCCTCAAGCTGGACTCTAAAATCCAGTGGAACTGGTTTCTGATCTTCCTCCCTGTATGGACCTTTGACACCATCCTCATCCTGATGCTGATTGTGAAGATGGCAGGCCGCTGCAAGCCGGACTTTGACCCCAGGGACGGTGAGCAGAGTGTGAAAAGGAGGCTGTGGTATCTGACAGCCCTGCTGCTGAAGCTGGCTTTCTGCTTGACACTTTGCTCCAAACTGGAGGATTTCACTCAGATGTGGGCCAGTGTGGTTTGTGTCCCTCTGTGGGTACTGTTGGGGGGAGCTTTGGTGGAACTGGGACACAGTGTTTTCCACTACAGGAGGGACTGAACTGGATGAGTGTTTACACTGTAAATGGGAATTTATATATAAGTTTTAGTGAGGACACATCACTGAAGACTGATACAGACTTGTATGATTAAATGAGCTGTTTCCTGCTTATGAAGTCATGGCAAGTTAAAAAAAAATCATTCTGCGTCATCTCTCTACAGTAATGTCTGATAAATGAGCATTTAGACACAATGTGTAGGTGGTCGAACATCTTTCCTTCAGTTTGGTTTCACGCTGCTGCCTTTTAACTCAGATAAAACTTTGATCCAGTTCAGCAGATCCAGCATGTGCACCACCTACATGAGCTTACTGTTTAATTTTCTACTCTGAGCCATACCTGTGAAACCGTTTTTGTAAACAGGTATGCAATCATACATTGCACTAGACATCTCCAACAGTAACCCTTCATCAATAACATAGTTTGAAAATTGATTTATCTTTACGATTGTGTCATATGTGCATTATTTGGCCCCTTTGTGAATGTGATGCAGTACACTTACACTCAAGTCTGAAAGCATGTTTTTTCTATTTTAACTGTTATAAAATATATCCAATTTATTGTTATACAAAATATTAAAGATGGACTTAAAGTTCAAGCTGAGTTGTAATTTACGGGCACAACAAACTGGTCTGAGGATGAGAATCAGTGGTCCTTATTTTTAAGGTTTCAAATGGTACGGCACTAAATATGATTAAAAATGAAGCTTAATTCTTATCTCAAAAGTCTTTTGCAGGTTGAAATCTCTACATCAGTACATGGTTTAGGTTGTGCATATGTGTATACTTTATGGTTGGAAAGCTGTTTAGTTTGCTGTGGCTCCTCACCGGAGTTTAACTGGGACTAATTTACGCTGCTTTCTGTGAAATTTTCTGCCTTCAGTCTGAAATACTCAAAATGCAACACATTTGGACTCAGATGAATTTGAAAAGTTCACTTTATCCCCTCACCCTTAAAATCACCTGCGTGTGTTTGGGGGCATTGCTTTTATTTAGTGTAAAACAAAGCTTTGCTGAACATACCTGCCTCTAAGATGGTAAAAATGATTATTTAGGCTTCATTTAGCTGCTCGCGTCTCTGTAATGATCACAGGTGCCCCAGTGCTACAAGACAAGCGTTATCATGCCAGAACTTTTAGACCAAGCTACTATTGGTGACTTTATAATGTAGTTTTACAAGAAATACATCACTTCACCGGGAAAATATGACACTTTTTTTCAGCTTTAATTCACCAGTCCTGTGCAGGAACAATCATCTGAGGATGCACTGCAGCGTTTGTCATTCATACATTATTATGGGGAACCTGTTTGTTCAAAGAAGCAACGATTATAAATATCAGTTTTATCCATAAACATGAACCACTAACCTCAACCAGCTGCAGCTTAAAATGCTGAATGTTTATACAAAAATCGAGACATTAATTTTTGACTTAGTCAACATTTTTGAACCATTTATTGGGAGGTTCTGATCAGAGTATAAATCACACTACCAAGTCTTATCTTAGGAAATAAAATGTATTTACAGCTAAATTTTCACATACATCGGTTTCAAATAAAAACAGACAGTAAATGATATAAATAAGTTCTATGGAAAATAAAACTTGTCTTACAAAAAATATATGCAATTTCTGTATACATTTTCTCACATTGGTGCTAATAACATCTATGCTGTACAGTTTTGGTACATACAGTATCATTTACAGCCCTGTGTGAGTCAAACAGTCCAGTCTGAAAACAACTTGCTTGGATTTTGGAGTGTTACAAAAAGCTAAATTAAAAAGAAAAAAAAAGCCCAAAGCAACAATAAGAGAAAGATTTCAGCTCTGACGAGCTTAACGATTTACTTTCATGTCCCAAACAAAGTTCATTCCTATGAGCTGGGAGTAAAGACGGTTGCTTTCAGATCGGTTAGTCCAGTATCTAAAATAGGTGCTTTAAGAGCGAAGCTAAGTAGTGCACAGGCACTGACACACAGGTCACATAACATTTTATATAAAGCCTACATATGTCTGCTAACATGTGAAGTGAGTTACTTCGCTTACATTCTTAGGCACAGTTAAAATACTTGCAGTACATCCATGTTTCGCTGCATCACAGGAATAACGTGAATGTGTCCAAATAGCAGGAGTGTGTTCACCCCGCTGTTACAAATGACAAAGACTGCTGATGTCTGAGAAAGGATGAGCGTTCAAATATTTTAACAAAGCCTCAGATTAGGTTGTACAGTAAAAAAGAGTAGACATCTAGACATTCATATCAAGAAGTCTTTCTGTGATAGGGGCGTGTGTGTTTTCAGAGGCTGTTTTAACGAGTGCTGCTGCGGTCCGCTGTCCTGTAACGCTGTGGCAGGTTTTCCCTGCACCGTGTCCTTTACTTTTGGTCCTTTAGAGGGCACAAATGTCCGACTGTCTGATCCAGGCTTAGAGGAAGAGCCTCGAGAGTCACTGTGGTGGTGGGGTTTAGGTTTAGTGTCTGTGAAGGAAAGGGACGTTTGGTGAGCCTCCATCGCTTTAAAAAGGTCAAACGTGACCAGAGTCCGTGCTGGTTTGTGTTCTGGCTGAGCAGAACCAGAAGGCTTTTTCTTTTCCTCTTTGCTGCTCACATCCTTCTCTTTTTTACCCTCTTTTTTAACCTGAAGGTTTGCGGCTTTGTGAGTCTTCCCGTCGTCCCTTCCCGGCTTCTCCTGTGAATTTGACGTAGGGCCATCCTTGGCCTCTCTGTGGCTGCTCTTCTCCTTCTTCCCATGTGAAGACTTGTGTTTATGCATGCAGGAGTCCCGAGCCTCCTCTCTGTCGGGCCGTGAATGAGGTGCTGCTGCCTGCGAGCCTCCCCTGTCTTTCTCATGCTCCTTCTCTCTCTTGATGTGTGTTTTTGAGTCCGACTCCTTGGCCCACTTCTCGTCTCCCTGAGCAGGCGGGATAGTTTGAGAAGTTTTACAGCTCTCTCTTGTCCTCTCCTCGTCCTCCTTTTTCTTAATCTGCAGCCCTGGTGTGGTGCCCTCTCTGCCTCCCTCAGCTTTGACTTTCTCCTGCTCCTTTTGCCTGTCCCTCTCTCTGTCTTTGACTCTGTCTTTTTTGTCCTTCTCCTTGGTCCTATCCTTGTCTTTCTTGTCTTTGAACCTCTCTTTTTCTTCTCTCTCTCTCTTTCCTTTATCCTTTTTGATTTGTGGTGTGTTTGTAGTGCTTGGTGTACTATCTCGGCTTTTCTCTTTCAGACCTTGACCTGGAAGTGGCGTCCTTTGCTGCCTTTCTTCCTCCACATCACCATCCTTCCTAATTTGTTGTAAAGACTTTAAGGATGCACTGTCCACTCCCCCCTCCTCATGGCTCCTGTGCAGTGTTTGATATGTGTCTGCCGCTCCCTTGCAGTCCTCTCTCACATCTTCCTCAGCTTTAGGCTCCAGTGATGTAGGACTAAGTCTAACCTCATCTCTTTCCTTTTTCACTGAAGGTAGCGACTGTGTTCCTGACAACTCCACCTCCGTTCTGTCTTCTTGCTCCTCCTTGAACATCTGTCTCCGAGTTTCTGAAGCTAACCCCTCCCGTCCCTCCATATCCTCCTCCACCAGCTTTGTCATTGTCTGTACAGCAAAGTCGCACTTATCCCGCTCTTCCTCCTTAATTTCCTCCTCTTTGATAGCATGTGTTGCATCGCATGGCATGCACTTCTCCTCCGGATTCACCTCTTCTTCCTCCTCCTTCTCCTCGTGTTGGTGATATAGTTTGAGCCGGATATGCCATGCTAAACTGCAGACAGCAGACACCGTCTTAAACTGGTGGACGACTCCTCTGGGGATGAAGTAGATGTCATCGTGGTACAGCTGGATGCGGGCGTACCGGATGCCTTCTCTCCTCAGCTGATTCAGCTTGGCATCATCAATCCACTGCACACACTGTGAACGCAGGGACAAGTGCACATGCTGTTTAGAAATCAATGAAGATGGATTTCTTCATGACATAATAACAAAAGATGTTATTAAATGTTTTAAGATCAAAATTCTCTGAATGAGATCCTGGAAATGTGGCTCAAAATTAAACCAAATTTTTCTTTATAGACTGCAATCAGGGTGTGAAGAAGAAGAAAATAGTCAAAATGATTCTGGAAAAAAGTTATTTAAACTAAACACATTCCTATATCACTATGTGTGACTGATAAGATGCTAAATGTGGCCACCTGTAGGTCAGGTTGTGTACGCTGAGTTTAACGAAGCTTCATTAAAACTTCCGGAAATCAGAGCAGTGACAGCTAAAATCAAGCATCACTTATGTTTACGTGTGCGTATCGTGTCTCCATGCTCGAGCTTGTGAGGATACGAGGACTTCCTGTCAGCGTCAACACATTTGTTTTGGCTTTAAGTTGTTCTGATAGACATGAAGCAGACTCACCTGAGACAGCGGGGGTTCATGGAGGTCCAGCTGAAGCCTCATGACCACATCTGGGAAATCTCCAGCATGGAAACAAACAACGTCTTTGGTGATCCGGGCAGGAGTGTCCATCCTGTGAGAGAACACATGGAGTCAGATCAGAGGACAACATTATGCAGCACTTTTACATCGACTCTACATTGTTTAATGATGTCTTTTCAGCAGTCTGTCATTGTTAATCAGTCGATTAAAGACGACGCAGCTGTTAATCTGTATTTTATGGTAAGATGCATATGAGAATAAACAGATTGGACTTACTCCTCTCCACAGCGCACAGCCTTCAGCACACCAACAGCTGCAGTAGTTTGTCTCTCAAAGCCCTGACCGATGTGGTCGGCATGGGCTCTGGTGCGGTCCTCAAACAGCATCTCTCTGGGCTCACTGGCTCGGGGGAGATACTGCAGGTTCTTTATTTCATTAGTGGACCTGAAAGATTTTAATTCATGACTGTCAGTGTTTCCAGAATATGTACGAGTACATAAACATGGCATGTGGTAAAACATAAATACTATTCTGTAAGGGTTTTCTAAATCATATTTTACCAAACAAATTATGTGGGAAGTGAGGATGAGAGGAATAAGGGGTATGAAGATACACTATGCTATGCTTGCATGCTTCCCAATCAAACAAGGCAGTAAAGATGTAGCATAATACAGATTGCTTCCAAAAAAATACACACTACAGCCCAGAGAAAAGAGCAAACTGCTGCATAAAAATATGCATTTAAATATGTGTAGTAGATCCAGCATCATCATTTCCACATACCTTTTCCTTTTAAAGGGAGATTTGGGCATGTCTGCCATGGGGATCATCTGTTCTCCAGGTCTGACCCACATGATGGGGCCGTCGTCGCTCTCGGTGGGACTCTGCAGCCGCAGACTGGAGAATGTTCCCCAGGGCAGAGTCCGCTGCACAAACACAGGAAGAAAAACGTCAGGTTACATAACAGGACACGGCAACACGGGGAGAGTTTAAGCAGATGTTGAAGCATCACTGTGCCAGCATGCACGTGTGCAGACATGAGTGGACTTACAAACAGGAACGGAGATTCCTCTAACATGCTGATAAACTCTGGGAAGTAGTCTCCAACCTCTTCATCCACAGCTCCAACCAGGCTGACCTGCCGCATGGCCCCGGCGCGGTACGTTCCCTGGGAATATGTCCGCTTCACCTGGAGGAGACCCATCACAGATCAGAGCCTGCAGGTATTACCGTACGCAGCATTTTCCAAACATCTCGTGCATCTTTACCAGGAAGCAGGTTGGCATCAACACTGATGGTTTACTTTGTGGTTCTTTCAAACTCTTTGCACTAAAACGATCCTCAGAGTTCATCAAGAAAAAGAAACACACGACCGATTTTACACAAACTACGGTCATGCTGAGGGATAAAGAGAAACAGAAATGAATGATTTCTGTCTTCTTCCTCTGCGATTTGATGATGAAAAGCAGAGGCTGGGTTTCCATCTAGTGGCAAAGCAAACTTATAAAATGCTGCTTCAACGCACGTTTGCAAAGTGCTCGTTGGCAAAGGCCAAGCTGAGCATTGTTCAAACCGATGAATGAAGTCACGTGTAAAAGACATTTCCTGGCCATGTTCAGTGGTAGAAACAGCTGATCGCTCATGGGATTGGTCATGTGAGGATCATTATCAGTTTATTCTTTAAATATGTCTGCATCAAAGCAGATGGAGCCACACTGATCAATTCTTAATCTGCA
This sequence comes from Pseudomugil gertrudae, assembly GCA_037177535.1. Taxonomy (NCBI): domain Eukaryota; kingdom Metazoa; phylum Chordata; class Actinopteri; order Atheriniformes; family Pseudomugilidae; genus Pseudomugil; species Pseudomugil gertrudae. Next base: position 21,784,981 of record JBAMHV010000010.1, read on the forward strand.
CGGCGTCTCTTCGTGATGTTGTTGGGTTTAGGCTGCACAACCATTTGGTCAATGCCCATTGTTTTACATATGATTATAAATAAACCTGTCTCAACAACTTATTTGGGGGGAATTTAATAAACCAGTAAAATATTGCTCTTTGTCCTGTTTTAATATTATCCAACAAATAATTAATTTGCATTTTAAACTCTAATAAAATGTGCAAAATATACATCAAGATCTTAAATAATAAATTTAAAACAACTTAACCTCGAGTAATGCATCATATTCAGCTGTATTCACTTAAGCTTCTGGTATATGTGTTGACTATATTTGCAGCAGTAATAGTGAGGCTGTGTACAGACAGAAGACTTCTACTAAACTCTCAGACTATAATTAGTTAGCTGAGACTAAGATCTGTTCAATAAGGTATTAAATACAGCAGAATGCTATAATAACTTTCAAAGCTTTGTAAAAACTCCTTCAAGCATCCCCTCTACAGCCAGAACACACACAAAAAAATGTGCCCACAAAGCCGGAAAAGACCACAATAAAAGCTTGTGAGGCAGCAGTTTCTATTTAAAAATATAAATAAGATACAGCAGAAGACGGTAACAAAGCAGAGTAAAAATTATCTACAACTACTATATTTAGATTAAAGTAAATTAATACAGAAGACCTTTGTCAGAAATGACTTTTTAAAAAAATGCTTCAGGATGATACTAATAACTCCCTCATCCACTAGGGGCAGCAAAATCCTCAGAGTGCCATGTTAAACAGACCAATAAACATGTTTACAGCCTGCTACGAAAACATTTTAGGGTTAGTAGGTCAAGTTAGTGTGACAGCTCTCTGTGTGTGTGTGTGGGTGGGTGGGGTGGGGGTGGGGGGGGGGCTTTTTGTTATTATACATTATCTGTTTAGATTTAATTTTGGTATAAATAGGGGTGTGTCCTTTTGATTGACAGGTACAAGGCACAGCAACAAGGCATAGTAAGCCCACATGCCCCCGCTAGCTGGTTAGCTCCAGTTAGCTCTTAGCTACAAGCAGTTGGATAAATGTCACTCATCCACCACCACGCTCACAGTCCTCCCCGGCTCCACCTCGACGTCATGCGCTGCAAAGATGGCGACGATGGGAGCTCCTCAACGAGCTAAAAAACCTAACGGGTGATGTCACAGAGGCTTTGTCCATCTTTTTATTCCAGCTGGTTAGAAGACCAGAAGGCAGTGCTCAGCCATGTGTAGCAGTTACCAGCGTAGGGAATAATTTACATGTAAGATGGATGATACAATGACATATTTCCTGAGCCATTTGTATTCTGCTCATTTCCAGCACTTATTTAATTGCTTCTGTCTTCTCTGTTCTCTGATTTACTGTAGTTTTTAAACCCATTAAGTTATGAATCTCAGCCACTGTAGAAGCTAAAAACCATTTGACAAGTTAAAAATAGAAGGAATATCATTAAAAAGCATTGGTGGAAGTGAACATGACCGTTACTGTACAGAAAATGAAAGGAGATAAAAGAGCAATGGCTTCAGTATTACCACAGCCTGTTGCTAGAAGTAATAGTAGAAACCCCCAGAAAAAACACATACCAAGCGGTGATATTTGCTAGTAAAGGCAAGAGATGCATTTATCAATACCGATGGGTTTCCATGCAACCCTGCAAAAAGCTAACAATGTGCAGGCCTGGCTGCTTACAGCTTGGAAGTTCACTTCACCTGGAAGACCAAATAATCCCATCAGATTTAATCACAGAGAAGATAGCGTAAAAAAGAAATCTCAGAAAACTCAGGCAAAGCTTCACTGCACTAAAGTATGTTTAATAACCAAATTCCCATCCACCTAGAGAAAAAAAAGGGTTTGTGGTTGATTTATGTCTGCAGTAGAGCAAAGGTAAAGAACCAATGACTCCACTACTTCAGCTTTAACAAGTAGCTGCACACATGTGCACATCACCGATGCAAAGCTTACGAGCCATTTAAAACCATGACAACTAATTTTCCAACACAGACTCTAAAAACTCCTGAACTCATTACACGCCTTGGTGACAGGTTATTGGTTAACTCCTCAACCACCAACAACTGCTTTCATGATAAACAAAATGAAGAAACTAAAAGTGTGACAAGTGCTGACTAACTTCTCAGGGGTGCAGAAATGACGTGAAAGTGAAAACATGGGGCAGCGATGGAGGAACAAATTTGCATCGAGCTGCAGAAGCTTTTCCTCCCTTGCTCTCATCTCTTTACTTTCACTGTGATGCAGGAAACAGCAACGGTGAACGAAATATGACCTCAGAAGGCTTAACTTACATCAAGGCCTGAGATATACTCCCTGCTGGCAATGCGTCTGCGTACGTATCATCACGTGTTCTAAGCATACCTTTGCCATTTAAGCCGCACCTGTTGATGGGAAGTAACGTGCCACATGCACGAGAGGCGCTCATTCAAATAAAAGAAAAAACACGAGATCAGAGATAAAAAAGAGCGACTTTCTGCTCTTGTTCGCAGTGAGCTGCATTTTGTAATCACTCCTCCCTTTTGCATAGTAACAAACACTCATGCTTAGCAACAGATTGGTTAAATATTGTTTAAAGAAATGCAAGTACAGTGTTACTGAAGGATTGACCTTTCCACTAGTACACTGCCCCCTAGTGGTGACCTCTAGGGGGCAGTGTACACAGACATAGCAAAATGTTGCAGTGTACGCAAGCATACATAGCAAATATATACCAGTCCCAAGCCTTAACTTAAAGCCCCACTAGCAGGACTTTTTCTCACTGCTGCACAAACTAATTCTGCATCCATCTTGGATTATGTCTGTGAGCTCTCTGCACCCAGTAAAATAATCAGCCTGCTGTTTACTTAAGTCTAATATCTTTCTTTCTCCGTCCATCTTTTCCTCCACTTGTTTCTTTGATAACTAAGCTTTGCTGCAAGTTTAGAACATCCCGTGTGTTGATGTCCGGTATCTAGCCTGTAATGCAGCGCAGTAAAACGCAATGCTGCGGCTAAAAGTTAAAATAAGCCTTCTGGACCATGGACATTGTGCACCAACCCACTGATACTGGTGCTAATCTAGCTACCTGGATGTACACAGTTACACCGAAGAACAAAAGCACCAGCATGTGAGTCAGAGGTCAATGTTATACAGGAGCAGTTGTCATGTTTTTGTAATATGAGACCCGATTGGATGTTTTGTTGGTGGGAAACTTTTGAGAAAGAAGTTATTGTTGCTGCAAAACAGAGAGTTTTCTCTGTTGTCCCGGAATGAGCTGCTTCGCCCAAATATGTAGGAGCCAGCAACTGTAATGTGACGAAGGGAGATCACATGTGACAGTGACCTGGTTGGGCCGTACATTTACACACAAATAATGATTTTCTTATCTTTTTGGTGTGTGTAAATGTTGCTGCGTGGATGTGATTGTGTTTTGAGAACAAAGGAGGCTTGTTGTGCACAGACATTAAGGATCGGTCTAAAAGAAGGGAATTCAGTGATTTAACTACAAAGGTTCTGGTTGCTATCATGCCAATGTGTGTGCAATAGTCACATTACAGGTCCTGCAATGTAGGAGACAAATTAACCTGGTGTGGTCATTTGTCAATCTAGTTTACGACCTGCAGACATGGATGGGGAGCTAAAGACTAATCCAACATGGAACGTGTTTTAACCAAACATTACTCAGCACCTACCAAAATAAAAGAAAACCATAAAACAGTAATATTCATAAAAAGACATAAAATCCGTGCAGGTTATTTATCAACAATCAGGAGTGCAGCAGAAGCTAAAGTACATTTTTCCATCTTACAAAACAAAAATGCAGTAAAAAAAAAAAAAGGTAATCTAATTTTTAAAAATTATTTCCAGCGCAAATATGAAGAACACAATCACAAAATGAGGATTTCCCCACAAATATCTTAATTTTCTCTTAAACTAAAACCTAAATGGACTCTTCCTGTTTGTAGCTTATTAATAACTGATCAAAATAAAAGGCGACAGCTCTAACTTAGTAAAGGATTGTTAGTAGGTGGTATCAGCTATGCCTCCTGACACAACCTTCCCCACTGCCATGCAGTAATTACGGTCTAGAGGTGGGGTAGATGACACCCCGCTGACTCAATTTAGCTAAAAAATAAGAGAAATATACTCCATTTAATTTGACAATTTACTGATGATATAAAAACAAAATATAATTCCTTTATTTATATATTTGAGACTTTTCTAGTAAATATGGCTCACACTAAGCATATGAATTTATGTGATTGTATATTGTAAAACTTTAGAGTTTTGATAAATACTGTGGTATAATAAAAAAAGGTTATAGGTCAAATTAGAAACATTTAAAAAATTGTGCTCTTATCAATATACAAATGGACAACATTTAATTTGCAGAGGAGTTTAGGATAGCATGGTGGTGTAGTGGTTATTACTGTGTTATTGTATGTAAAAATTACAAGATGAGCCGCATGTGTTTACATTGATAAAAAAGTTTCTTTTAGAAGTTTTCCTGATTTAATATTTTAAAATGCAAATAAGACACAATTATCCAGACTCCGTTACCACTTTCAGCACGTGTTTAGGTCATACTTTCTTTGCTCCATCTGACTTGTAAGCACAACTCCAAGGAAAGGGTCATATGAGAAGACTTTTTCAAGCTACACTTTAGAGCTTCACCTCCACAAGACAACCTGAATGCTGACACCCTTTGGACCCGTGAAGAGAGATAAAAGATGCCGCAGTGCAGTTTGAAAGGCTGTGCTTACTAATAGTCTGAACAAAAACTGTAATGTGTTCTGTGACAGAGGAGTCTGGACTGTGCACAAAACTACAAAGTAAAGCTTCACAGTATCAAACCAGACAGTCCAGCATCGTCTCACCTGAGTGTGGAAGTTGGCCATGGTCGTTGTTTCGATATCTTTCTTCCCGATCACCTCCATCTTAACTGGAGCAGTGGGGAACTTGTAGGAGAAGTAGTCCAGGAAGTCTGGGAGGTAAGATGCAGCTCCATGAATGATTCCCATGACAAAGCATGCAGCCTGTGCTTCATCCTCACTGAACGACAGGGCAACAAACTCCTCTGCAAAGCGCTCCATCTCAGCTGGAGACAGCCCGCAGAGCTGCTCGCTGTAGGCATGCACCACAGATGCTCCTCCATTGGCCTGTTGCTCGATGTGGATCAGACTACCAAACTCCAATCCGGACAGACCCGGCGACGGGTTGCAGTGAAGTGGGGAACTGTAGCCGAGCCTGTCCCTTACCATAGAGGTGATGGAGGTAGCGGCAGTAACGGCAGATTCCTGGTGGTGTTGTGGCGATGTGGTGCTGTGAACGAGACTGCAACTGTTGTTCCCGTTGATTCGACTGAGGAACTCGGGCAGACCCAGAGTCACGCCCGAACACACGGTCTGGCACGAGCGGTGATACATTTTGGGCCGGCTGTGCCTTTCCTTCAACCGCTCACCGTCTTTGTGCTTCTTTTTCTTCTTCTTCTTGAGTTTCTTCAAGAGCAGATCTTCCTCCGAAGTAGCTTTGAGCTTCTCTTTAGACTCTGTTAAAAGTGAAAGAAAACCATTTACACCACACTGTACATCAAGCTGAGATGTTTTTAAAAAATATAATAAATATAAACACTGAAACAATCTGCTTTCATTTGACTTTATATTTACTATTTTAGAGTTTAACAATAATTGTCAAAATGCTGGTAAAGTTATTGCAGCATCAAAAAGTGACTTTCCATCCTTTCTGTGTTCAGCTCATACCCACCTTTCTGAGGAGAAATCACTTCTCCGTTTTCTCTTGCAATGTCATGCACAGGTGGTAATTTGTGATTTTTCCAGTCTTTATTCTTTTCCTTCTTCATCTGTCTGTCTTTCTCCTTCACGTGGTGATCTGAGGAGAGCAGAAAGTGTGAGTAGAAATGCTGCTTCATCCACACTAAGCCTCAAAACTAACGAACAAACATTTCCACGTGTATATGTCACCATATGGGCCCTGTAAATACTGAGGCCTGTGTGGTACGGCACAATATCAAATACATTAATTTAGCGTTTTATGACATTGGTGAAACATATGCAGTCATATCAGGTTGACATGGGATTATAATTAGACAGAGTAACGTGGAGTGAAGCTTGGCTGTGCTGTCCTACCTCTCTGTAGCATTTTAACGTCGCCGTTCTCGGTCTTTGTATGGCAGCTAGCGTAGCTCACTTTCTCCACAGCAGCGGAGCTCCGCGGCGCGTCGCCGTTTTTCTCCTTCTCCTTGTGACGTTTCTCTTTAGCCTTTTTCACTTTGGGCGGTGAAGCGAGAAAGTTGCTGATTTTGAAGATCTTCCGGACAGGCGTAGCTGGCATCGCGACAGCGGTGGAATGGCTCGCCTTGGCCGGGCCGAAACTCCATTTCGCTGGGCTTCCACAACTCTGCTTCCCGTTGTGTTTTTCCCCTGCGCATACCTCTCCGTTCAGCTTTCTGTGCTTCAGGCCTTTCTCCTCCACCCGAACCTTCTTTGGGGTCGGTGGGAAAATGTCGCTGGAAGACTGCGGACGACTCTCGGGCGGTCTTTTTGCTATCAGGGGTTTAGGGGAATTTGTTTTGCTGTTTGCTGCGAAATGCATGGAGTCCACGGACTCGGCCATCTTGGAAGTTTCTATTTTTTACGGTCAGACGTAACGGGTGCGTGAGAGCTAGGCAGGGGGCGGGGCTTATCGTGTTACGTATGACGCAGGGAGGAGGCGGGGCATGGAGCGCAGAGCAGTCTGTTTACAGCCTGCAACACTGCTGCAATAATGTAATCAGTACAGGAGAGGAGCGCTGCTGACGCACAGAGGAGCCTTTATATGCTCAGTTCCTGCTCTTCTATACTATGATCTGTTTCTTACTTCACAAGGGACAAAAAAGAAAAATAGATTTGATTTCTAACAGTCATTAATGCAACAATTTAATATTTTCCCCGTTATTTATGTTTACAACATGTCACCACAAAACAGTATATATTAAAAAAGACAGATACACTGTGATACACTACATTACAGGTCAATCTGTAGTAAACATTTATCTAACTAATCATTCATCTGAAAGATATTGATATTACAAACAAATAAAAATATTTAAGTATTTGCTTTTTCTCTTTATATTCTTAATTAAATGTTAATTACCAATAACTACATATTAACTTCGCTAGCATATAGTCCTCACATTTATCGATTAAAGTTGCCTTTTTTGATCTCCCATTAATGAAACATTTTATTAATCAGTGCGCTTTACAGATTGTGTAACAATGAATGTAGCTTCCATCAAAGTCTGTTCAAGCCTTCTATATAATCATTTTCATGTTTACATAAGATTATATCTTTCATCTCCTGAATTGTGAATCTGCGGAATCAGTCGGATTGTTTATGTCACTCGGTTTAATATTTGTGCCACTGGGTGGCAGTAAAGCAAAGGAAATAAACTAGGATCCATTATGCGCTACAAAAACAACATTGGTAGACTTTTATTATTAGACTCGTGCAGGAAAGTCTCATTTAAAATTGTACTAATACATATTTAACTATTTCATGTGGTTACTCAGTAACTTTATTACATCTAAGTTCAAATTAAAATTGTTTTATTGTTGTGACTTATAGGAATAAAGATAAACAGACTTCTTTTCAGATGCATTCTTCCTCTCAAGCATCTTCATTGTTACACTCGCTCTATTTACAATCACAAACGTTAAACCATACAGACAGTATGCATAGCGTTTATTAGCTCTGCCAGCTTTGTGTATTTCTATTTATGAATCAAAATATTCATTGGTTGTGCTGACACTGAAATGAAAACAGTTTGCAGCATAACGAATAAAGTTTTGGCTCCATTTATACCAGAAAACAGACAACTATTAATAACGCAGCGAAAGCACATTTCTATCATGTGAATCTGAGGGACTTGAATCAGATTAAGGATAAAAGAAAGTTCTGTAAAACATGTCATTGTAGCTTTATAATAATAAATTATCTGGTTAATATTATTTTGTCAGTACTAATAATATTAATCAACTTAACTGAGTCAAGTCATCCATATATAAATTATAATTATTTATTATTATTATTAATTAATCAAATAAATAAATTAATAAAGACATAACTGGTGTGTGAAAAGCAGGGAGGTTAATAATAATATTAAATAAAATATTTTCATAATGTTGAATGTTTAAAATGGCATGATAACCTGCAGTTATTTCTGGAGAAATCTGTTTCAGAGGTGGTGCATTTATGGACAGTTTTCTGTGCATTTTTATTCTATTAACCACAGCTGGAAAGGAAAATGAAGCACATTTCTACAAAGCATCAGGATATGATGTGAAATTACATCAAACAGTTTCATCTCTGCAACACATTGATAATGCAAAACATAATATAAAATACTCATTGTAGCAGGTAACCTTGTTACGCCATTTCACCTTTTCATTAGGATTCTCTAGAGATACTGAAATATAAATTTCAAACAACTTGTTAATGAGGTCCAGCTTTTTGGATTAGAAACAAATTAACTTGACTTTATCTAGTGCTTCTAGCTGAAGGAAATTATGTCCAGATGTGAGGGACACACGATTGTTCCACTTTTAAGAATGAGTATCAGTCATTTGACAGATGAGAAACACTCTCACACCTGGCAAAGGAATGCATGGGTTCCTGCAGCATTGCAGACCTGGCTTCAGACAGTACATGTGGATATGTGTGTGTGTGCCTCCATGACAGAGAGGAAAGAGAGCGCAAGACAGAAGCAAGGATGCTTTATTCCGAACTAATACCTGGTGATTCACATGATTAGAGCAGGTGTTGGATCATTTAACAGTTTTGCTTAATGAATGTGTGGGTTGTTGTTTTTTATGTTTTGGCATGGAAATGCTCAGTCTGGAAAATAATATTGTCCAGGTAGGTTTCTGACTTCAGGCTGAAAGACCGAGTGTGGTATTACAAGAGGCTGGTGCGGCCTTTCACAGTTGTTGGGTTCACTCCAGTTCAGCTGGAAATGGGACACTTATGCACATAACAGACCAGAGTGACGACACTGGCTCCTCTGCCCAAACTGGATGGAGATGAAGCGTTCTGCCTGGAAGCCCGGGCTGCAAAGCCTGAGGGTCAGATGTTTGTTCTAGCCTGTATGGAAAAAAGATAGTGTTTACATGATTCAGGGCAGAGTGTGGGCCCAGCCAGCTCACTGCGGGAATTCAAAACACTGCATAAGAGGGCACCCTGAGCAAAAGAAAAAGTCTGCTGCCCATACATGGCTGAAGCAAGCAGTTTGGTAGGAATGATAGAAAAGTTGTGCTCTGCAGCAGTTGAAAACAATTCATGCAGAGTTACTGTAACTAAACGACTCTATCCATCTAAATTAGATTAATTTAACCCCAAATCACTGGTCTCTATGCAGCCTGTGTGTACGGTTAGTTTGTTGTTACTAAGCAATGGATGTCTCAACTTTACGCTCAGCTCTGCTGATAAAGATGTGACTCCTCAACAATAAATCAATACGTCCAAATGTTCAAACTTAACTCTCAAGAGTGTAAACATTTCTCTCACACCATTTTTTAGTGTCGTGTTGAAGGACTGGAGTTAATGCGAAAGGTTAAAGGTCACTTGATTTGGCTTTTATCCTGCCAACAGTTGCTAAATATCAAATGAGTTCATAGTAGGAGGAAGAGCAGGAATAAACCAGCTTGAGCCTGATTCCCAGAAGGTGTAAAGCTAACGGGGAAGTAATTATTTAAATTTGTTTTACTTATTTAAAATGTAAAGTAAAAGAAATGGCAAAAAAGAGAAAAAGTTTGTGCACCCTACATGGTCACGCTTTAGCAACACTCACTCTGGAAAGCATACAGCTTATAAAAGATTTTTATAGCCAGCTAAGTCCTTCAGGTCTTGTCAGGGAATATTTATCCATTCTTGCTTTAAAAAGATTTTAGTTTGTGAGATTCTTGTATGAACTGCTTTTCTGAATGATGTCCACTGTAAGGCACTGAGGGGCAGCCTGTAGGAAGTGTGGAGATTTAAGGTCATTACCCTGTTTTGGAAGCCTTAAACTTTTCCTTCTCATCATTAAATTGTTTTATATAGATAAATTTTGCTTCAGTGTTTTGCTGCTTCTTTCTACCAGGAAAGCGTTCCCTATAAAAATGGCCGCAGTGCAAGAACAAAACAATTCCCACCCTATTCTAACCATAATTGACAAGGTGCTATTTTTATTATGATGTTGAGATTCTGGCTGTTTTCAAACTTGCCATTGCTCACAGCTGCCAGAAAACTCTATCCTTACGTCATCTTTGTAAAAACGTGTAATCAAACTCCACCAGACTTGTTTAGATGTGCAGAGCTGTTTCCATCTTTTGCCTCTGTCCTAAGATTTCCCCCCTGTGCATGAAAACCCAATGAAAAACAGTTGAAAAGGGATCTATTTTGACACATGCAAGCATCCAATAATTCAACAACACTGGTAAAAGATTAGTAAAGATACAAACATCTTTTGGCTCAAATCTGCCTGCATCTTTTTGGTCTCTTTTACTTTTACAAGCTTAAATATTGACTTTACATGGTTTCTGTGCTATCTGATAGCCACCTAGCCTAAAAGGAGTTATTTAAACTAGTTATAATCTTGCAAGGTGCAGTTACTGTGATGTTATACATGAAGCTCTTCCCACTTAACTTGTTTTTAATTCCTGCTTCCCACAGTCCTCTTAATAAACAAATGGTTTCCTTTGTCATTGTTAAAAGGACAGCTGAGAAATCTCTCAGCCTGTGCAAGAGACAAAACCACACACGGGTCAAGTTTCAGCATAAAATTAAGGCAATTTAAGTAGTTTAACAAGCCCTCCAAATGGACAAATTTCTGGGATATCAAACATTGGCACTCCATGCTTCACTCATATCATATATCCTGTGGTGGAACTAACAATCTGCACCTGGGAGCTGAGAAGTTAAAGCCTCGTTATCTGAAATCCTTGCCAAGCAGATGCGTTTGGCTTTTCTTGACTATATGTAGACTAGATAAATTAATCAAGAGTTCAAATCTTAGATGAACGGACACACTGTACAAAGTGAGATTAGCTACTCCACCCAGAGACTGACTCACCAATTCCAGACACTTGTTGAGGATTAGTACTGTCCAAATAAAGACACAAGGAGATGGATATTTCTCTGCAGTCGCCCTGCATTTTAATGCCGCGGCCCTCTCGGATAAATGTGACGTTGCTGGCTTTCATTACGCAGAGGCTCAACTACAGCATCCAGCTTACAGTTACATGAAATACGTTCTTGCACATTTCAGTGACAACATCTCAGCTGCATCTCAGCCCTGCAGTGAATATTTCTGCTTCGCATTTGACGTGTCCCATCTGTCACTCACATGTGTGAAGATGCACTAACAGGAAGCTTGGGAAGTGTCTGCCAAAGCAACTGTAACACACATGTATATTTGAGTCTGTGATTTATTATTACAGCATTGAGTGAGAATGCATGACAAATGGTCTTCATTAAGCAATGTGACTACAATGAAGACGAATGGCGATGTAACGATGAGATTACAGTAAGACACGTGGCTTCTAAAACTTTATGACTGATTTGAAAGCGTTGTTATTACTTCTGCTTATAATGTGAAGTAGACATATTTGACCAAATTATCTGGTTTATTATCCACTATCTCAAAGACCACACCACATGAAAAGAACATCAAAACAATCCTCTCGTTTTTCTGTTTTTGTTTCCCACCTGTTTCCCTCTAAAAGCGTCTCTCGGATTCACTTTTTTCTGCACAGCTCCATCAGTTCCCCCTCCCTCCTCTTCTCCCTCCCACCTCGCCTCCTCCTTTTACTGTCACTGCGCTTCACAAACAGAGTTGGGTGTTTTTAAATTCTCTCTCTCCCCCATCACTTCACTCTTTCTTCTCAAGACGCGATGAGGCTAACAGCGCTGTGCATATGCGGGACTCTGCTGGCCTTCTCGAGTCTCTCTCAGATGACAGCAGGTGAAGGAGTCCTCCTGGGGGATCAAGGATTCGGACCCTGCACTGCAACTCTGAAACCTGGGGGAAAGTGCAGCCCGGGGGAGCATGACAGCAGGTGTCCTTACCTTTTCAGTTTGCCGCCGCTGACAGTTCATTTCCCACAGCAGCTCAGAGAGCTAGAAAAGATCATGCAGGACCTGCAGAAGCTGAAGGACAGTGTGGATGAACTGAGGGAGATGTGTGAAGATTGCACAGTAAGTCAATCTGACAGAGGGTGTGGAAAGCAAAGAGAAAGAGAGCATGAGACGCTGGATGAAGGTAAGAGTACACGTGACAATGGGAGGAAATGGATGAATGTGAGTCCTGAAGAGAATGACAGAGGTTTCAGACAAAAGTGTGGAAAAGATGTTGTTAAGATGGAAAAGATGGACGATAACGATGCAGGAGAAAGGCTCATTCTGGATGAGAATACAGCAAGAAAGTGGGAAGCAGACAGAATAAGCAACAAAGGAGTCATAAAAGAAAATGAGAGAGAAAGAACTCGGATAGAAGAGACAGAAAAAGATAGAAAAACAAAGACAGAGAATGAAAGAAAGAAGGGCCCATCAGAGGAGACAAAGATGACAACTACGGGTGCAAATGTAGTCGATATAATGAGTGAAAAGGCTGCTGAGACAAATAACAATGAGGAAGAAGTAAACGAAAATAAAGAGGAGGAAGGAAAGGACAATTCAAAAAGACACAAAGAGGATAGATTGGAGAAAGAAGGAGAAAGGACAATGACCACAACAGAGCAAAATAAAAAGGGAATAGAAGGAAATGACCCTCAAATGTGGAGAGATGAGACAAAGAAAAAGGAGGAAAATACTCAACCTAAAGGTGGTGATGAGATAAAGATGTCTGAGAACCAGGGAGAGCATAAAAATAAGGAGCAAGAGCGAGACAATGAGGAGAAAACAAAAGCAATGGAAGAAAGAATAAAAGAGGGTCAAAATGAAGGGAAAACTAAACAGACCGAGAACACTGGAGAGACAGAAAAAGAGAGGACCATAAAAGCAGGAGAGCTGGATCAAAAGGGCAGGGAGATGGAAAAGGAGATTGAAATGGGGAGTGTGTGGAAAGATAGTGGTGAAGAATTGTCTTCCAGCACGGCAACTGAGCACACAGACTTTGTTTCGATCAGCCCGACTTCTCGCTCTACGACCAGATCAGCTTCAAGGTTCGAATCCATGGATTCAATCAAGGCTAAAATCTTTACATCATCTCTTCCATCTCCTCCTTTGCCCAGTCCCACTTTAAGCTCAATCACAGATGTCAGTCGTGACACAGAAGCTGTTTATGGACCAACCCCAAGCACAGGGCCCGGAGCAGCTGGTTTTCCTGAGCGCCAAAGCCTCGATGAGGAAGACTTGACCACAATAACGACCACAACAACCACAGTGGGTGGCCTCACACAGCAGACACCCAGTTTTGCTACTGGATCCAACTCTCCATCCATAATAGAAGCTGGAGACAGGTTCCAGGGCCATGCAAGCTCAACAACTTCAACCACCTCTTCTCATCCAAAACTATACACAAATTCATTTCCAAGACCTGCAGATAAAAGTCGCTGGACACCTAAAAAGAACTTCGGCTCAAACACCAAAACTGGACTGAAACCTCTACCAGGCAAAGGACCAAAGCCTGGTGAAAACCTTAAACCTGGAGTTAAGCCTCAAGCAGAACAAAAGCTAAAAAATCCCAAGAATGATCGTAAACCTGAGCAAGCTCCTTTGCCTGACAAAACTAAATATAACCAAAAACTGAAGCTGTTTCCACACAAACCTACAACCAACAAATCCAAGAAGGCCAAAGATTCAAAACAAACCCAAATTTCAAACCCTAACCAACCAACTCCACCTGATGCTTTAGCAACTGATAAAAATCTGAAGCATAACCAAAACCGAAGTCAATCAGTTCAAAACCCCACATTTTACCAAAAGTCTGTGACTCCTGTGCCAAGATCTACAACTCAAAGCCCTCAGCGTGTGAACACAACATGTTCAGACAAAGATTGTTTAATGGACAGAAAGCCCGGTTCAGATAAAGTTCCTGATCAAAACGGAAAAGCCGAGAAAAAACAGCTTCCAACAAATGACAAGCAGAAGCCTGAAAAACACAGTGAAGAGAAAACTAAGTCCAATGAAAGAGGTGAAAATGACCAAAACCCCACACCTGTGGAGAAGCCAGACTCTAAAGTAAGTCAAACCACTACTTTTACAACAAAACCTAACCAAAAACATCCGACTGAAAATCACTCACATGAGCCTGAATCTAATTCAGACCCAGAACAGAAAATTAAATCTGATCACACTAAAAAACCTTACAATCAGAAACCCAAATTCAGCCTGAAAGTCCCTAAACTTAACCAAAAACACAACCCTGGTGGAGAACGTGAGTCTGAGCGGAGTAAAACAGCTCCTCCTAAACCTAACCAACAACCTTTAACTGAGTCTGTGAACAAATCTGATAAAAATTACACTCACAAGTCTAAATCTGATCCAGACTCTATACTTCAGGTAATTAAATCTAAAACTACTACACCTCCTGATCAGAGGGTTCAATTAAACAAGAACATCATTATAGATAACCAGAGACCTCAACCTAACCAAGTACCAGTATTAAAGAGGAATGAAACAGCTACACCTAAACCTAACCAACATCTAACGGAGTCAGAGGTCAAATCTGATGAAAATCACTCACATGAGCCTAAAACTGATCCAGACTCAGCACCTGGACAGACAATTAAATCTGATCCAACAAATACACCTCCTGACCAGAAGCCTGAAACCAATAAGAAAATTAACCAAAAACCTAAACCAGGCCAAGAGTCAGGATCTGAGAGGAGTGAAACAGCTACACCCGAGCCAAACCAAAGGCCTGTAACCGAATCTGGGAATAAATCTGATGAAAATCACTCACATGAGCCTAAATCTGATCCAGACTCAGCACCTGGACAGACAATTAAATCTAATCAAAAGAATACACCTCCTGACCAGGAGCCTGAAACCAATAAGAAAATCCCAAAAATGAACCAAAAACCTAAACCAGGCCAAGAGCCGGGATCTGAGAGGAGTGAAACAGCGACACCTGAGCCAAACCAAAGGCCTGTAACCGAGTCTGGGAATAAATCTGATATACATTACAAACATGAGCTGAAATCTGATCCAGACACTATGCCTGGAAAGAAAATTAAATCTAAAACTAATACATCTCCTGATCAGAGGCTTGAATTCAACAAGAAAATCCCTAAAATTAACCAAAGACTTAACCCAGACCAAGAGCCGGGATCTGAGAGGAGTGAAACAGCTACAGCTAAACCTAACCAACATCTAACTGAGTCAGAGGTCAAATCTGATGAAAATCCCCCACATGAGCCTAAATCTGATCCAGACTCAGCACCTGGACAGACAATTAAATCTGATCAAACTAAAAAAGTTTCTGATCAGAAGCCGAAATCCAGCCTGAAAACCTCTAAGATCAAACCTTACCCAGACCAAGAGCCGGGATCTGAGAGGAGTGAAACAGCGACACCTGAGCCTGTAACCGAGTCAGCGAAGACATCTGAAAAAAATTACACACAGGAGCCGAAATCTGATCCAGACTCAGCACCTGGACAGACAATTAAATCTGATCAAACAAACACACCTCCTGACCAGAAGCCTGAAACCAATAAGAAAGTCACTAAAATTAAGCACAGACTTAACCCAGACTCTGAGAGGAGTGAAACAGCGACACCTGACCCAAACCAAAGGCCTGTAACTGAGTCTGGGAAGACATCTGACAAAAATCCTTTACATGAATCCAAATCCAATCAGGACTCAGTACAAACAACTAGTCCTGGTCAAGACAACACACCAGCTGGGGGAAAACCTAAACTGAAGCCGAGTGTCTCTAAAATGAATCAAAAACCTAAACCTGGTCAAGTATTTAAACCAAAACAAAAACCAAAGCCCCCCACTCAGTTTAGACCAAAAACCAGACCTATAGTTAAGCCTGGACTAAAACCCATCCAAAGACCAAAACCAGAAGTGCAACCGAAGCTGAATCAGAGGATAAAAACACATTCAGATCCACCTCAGATCAGCTGGACAGCTTCAAACAGCATCCAAAACTCTCAAACTACATCTGGGGTCATAAAACAGACTGCTGAAGTCACTCGTTCCCAGAGGGACCCAGAGTTCAGTGCCAGCTTTACTGTCAGTCCAAAAACCTCCAACAGCCTGGAAACTGGACCCAATCCTCACAGACTTCCGGAAGACTTCACGTTGAGCCCAAACAGCAGGATTATGTCTGATCTGAAGCCACAAACAACCAGTCCGCCATCATCGATCCAAATGACAACAAGACCAAACAAAATCAACCGTGGGGTCCTGCAAAGTGTTATCACTAGCACAAGTCCAGGACCCACACATCCAAGTGTGGTTGCCAAATCTAAATCCAGAACACAGACACTTCATAATGTGAAGGAAGCCAGACCTCCGACATCCGTTCTTTCCCCCAGCTCCCAGACTACCTCCACACCCAGCCTGGTCTTTGGGTCAACACACCCTGTCACCTCTGGCCCCAAGACCCCGGCTGCAGAGCAGTCCACTCCAAGTACACGAGAACTGCGTGTCAAAATCAACCAGGTGGCGGCTTTCCTCAACAACAGCCTGAATCCAAAAGGGAGACCAGAAGACATGCTTTCAAAAGTGCAACCTGAAGGCACCCAGGGAGGAGACAGGCCTGCTACAGACAGTAAACTGCCAACATCTGAACCATCTAAAGGTAAGAGATTCATTTTACATAGAAATCATGTTGGTTTTAATCTCGACAATGAGATAAATAATTAAAGAAACCCTGTAACAACACTCTGCATCATCTTAAAGATATAAGTATAATCACATTGCCATTGGTCAACTGAAAGAAAGCTGACATTCCCAGCACAAACTGGAAATTAACTGGGTTTGCAAAGGAATGATAAAACTCTTATGCAACTACAATAAAAAGTGAAAATCAATTATCTTTTATTGATATTACATCAGGGGGACGGGGTATTGCAAAAAGTTGTATTTGTGTTTGTGACACACTTCAAAAAGAAAAGCGGTGAAAACACGATAACCTCTAATGATCCTCACATGATTAATAAGATCATAATGATGTGGTCTAGGATCATCTTTGTACCATACGTCATGGCCATCATTTCTAAAGGAGGAATGTGCATGTGTGTGCAAAATGTGTGCCTCTGGAAGTTTGCCTTTAAAAAACCACAACAATGCATGGAGCTTAAAACCATTCCTCTATATGGACAGCAGCTTGTTTGTTATTCTAAAGTATTTGTTTCCCGAGAGAAAGAGCTTAGCATCTGAATTAACCAACAGTCACTCCTCCTCATATAATAATAATAATAGTAATAATAATAATAATAATAATAATAATAATAATAATAATAATAATAATAATAATAATAATAATAATTAAATTAAAATGAATGGAAAATAATTTATTAATCCCAGAGGGAAATTAAAATATATTTATAATACTACTACTAATAATAATGCATTTCATTTATGGGTGCCTTTCTCACTCCAGGTCACCTTACAGGATAAAATATAATAATAGTGCAGGTTACATTTATCCAAACCATCACATGGAAAACACACAAATGGAGCTAAAGTGTGGATATTTTTAAAGTTTAAATTTGTTTGCTCTGTCTGTGATTAACAGCTACTGTGGCGGTCCTCTGTGAAAGTCGTCTAAAACTTTTATGGTGGGAATAGTGCACTGACCTTATGCTCCTGTGACCTTATCCTACACATTTTACAGCCACATTCCAGCTGCGATGGTTTCACCTGGAAGGTAGAAGCAGATGCAGGACCTTGGTTAATTACTTTGACAGAGTAGGGCTTTTAGAGGCTTCTGATATTCCTCTAAATATATTTTTGTCCCATTTTACAGCGAGGAGGGACTGCTCAGATCACCTGCTCAGAGGAGAAACAAAAAGTGGAGTCTACCTGGTGACCCCCGACCTCCGCAGCAGCAGCTTCCCGGTGTTCTGTGACATGAAGCGGGATGGTGGAGGATGGACCCTCCTGCAGCGCCGACAGGACGGCAGTGTGAGCTTCAACCGCACCTGGGCGGAGTACCAATCCGGCTTCGGGCAGCTGGACGGAGGAGAGTTCTGGTTAGGAAACAACATGATCCACCTGCTGACCCGCGACAGGGACATGATGCTGCGGATAGAGCTGGAGGATTTCCATGGAGTGAAGGAGCATGCGCAGTATGAGCAGTTTAGAGTGGCAGGTGCGCGGCTGCGGTTCAGACTCACAGTAGGGGGATACTCTGGTACTGCAGGGGATGCTTTACGCTTCAACACAATGTACGACCACAACAACAAGGCGTTTACCACTCCGGACAGGGACCACGACCGCTATCCATCCGGGAACTGCGGGGCTTATTACGGCTCCGGCTGGTGGTTTGATGCCTGCATGGCTGCAAACCTCAATGGGAAATATTACACTGGAACGTACAAAGGGGTCCGGGATGGGATTTTCTGGGGCACGTGGCATAACATATCAAATGAGTATTACCCCACTAATGACAGACAGTCCTTTAAAACAGTCAGAATGATGATCCGGCCTAAAGGCTTTGCACCATGAGCCCCATGTCATGATGAAGAACAAGTAGCCTATCAAAGACTTAAATTCAACCATAAGACTTTATTATCCTCCTGAAAAGTTTTCAATAAGACTTTTAGGCTGTTGTACCCTTCAAACAGTTATTCTATGTTATTTGTACAATGTTGCCACCTTGTGGTGATAAATTCTGTAATAATCATGTCATGTACAGGAAAACAATAACTGAGATTGTACATAGTTACTAAGGCTTTGCAGACCTAAATATCTTATATCTTTTTTTAACGTCCATTGATGAAATATTTTTGTCAGATGCAGGGGGATTTGTGAGCTATTTTTCAAGCTATCACTGTGTGAATCTGACAGGTAGCTTATATAAAAATATTTTTTTATTTTAATTACAAGGCCTGTTGATAGTTGGCCCAATGTGTTTGGGGATATTTTATAATAAAGTTTGTTTGATTAAGATGAATTAAATATATTTACAATAACTCTGCAACTTTTTTGTTTTTTTTATTCAAACATCAACGTATAAAATAAATACATTTAAATACTGTTAAATAAACAATACCCAAGAAATAACATTATATTACTCTGCAATCCCAGTGACGTAGCGGACATGAGCAATGATAAAAAACTACATTTCCCTAAAGCCATTGCCATTATCATGACGTACACTTCAGTGCCTTTTGATTGGACAAAGCTTAAAAAAAGGACGGGACAAGATTTACACAATAATCCACATCCGGTCTGTCAAATAAAGGAAATAACAGGAAATACCCAACGCGGGCCGAGTCTGAAAGAGAGGATTTCACCTAAAAGCATAATAAACCTAATAAAAAAAATTAGGTTTACCTGTACAGATTATTTTGTAACAATACAATTTCCTCTCTGAGGGACTAGTTTAATCCAAAATATTTATACTAATAAAGCAAACCAATATACCTCTTACTGAAGAATAACTAAAACACGTCCACATTATTTATTTATTCCTTTATTTTACCAGGAAAGTCCCACTGACTGTAAAAACTTTTTTAAAGGGATTCCTGGCCATTTGTAAGGGTTTAATTCAGCGTCCTTAACTGATGGAAATACATAAAAAACAAAAAAAAAATCAGTTTGATACTTAAGGGGCCTGATATATCTCTACAGAAAGAGAAAAGTAAGCTTAAATTTTAATGTATTTACTTTGATTTCCGTAAACATAACACTATAAAGATTTTACTTTAAAAATCCTCACCGGAAGTTGGAGATCTTACTATTCTACCACACTTGGCAGCTGCTGTGAGCATGTTTGTGGACTGAATGAGTTTAGTTGAGGAGTTTGTGGTGTAACATGGTTTGGAGTCTGATTTGTGTCGGTCTTCTCCGCCGCTGGTCCCTCACAGCTGGCCTCAGGACCACCACAACCACCCGGTTTCACCCGCTCACCTTTCGGGCTTTCTGCAGCTCAACCCACCAGGTGAATCTACCACCTCTACGGCAGTGGGCTCTGGCCGTGAGCCCCTTCACCACAGTGCGAGCCCACCTAGGCTGCAACATTTCCATCCGCCCGCTGGACCCGCACGGCCACCCCGGAGCTGACCGAGCCTTCATCACTGTCCACGGTGCGGACACTGAGCAGGTGTGTCTGGACCACCTGCACGTCCACTATGACGAGCAGAGCAAAGAGCTGCTGATCTCAGCCGAGAAGATGAGCAGCGACGTGTCGATTGAGATGGATGCACCTATGAAAAGTAGTGAGTGTAAACACATTTCTTCAGTTATGGAAATGACTGTTAACAAACCCAGCATGTCTGCAGACTTTCATATGCAGCGCACCAACTTTCCAACCTTTGTGTCAGATCTCTTCATCACTGCAGGAGGAAGAGGCAGCGTGCAAGTGAAGAAAATGGAGTGTGATGTCTGTAAAGTGCAAACTGAAAGAGGAGACTGTTTACTGCACTCTGTTAAGGTGGGTTGTAGCAACATAAACACAAAGTTACAGTAGAAATCCTAAAATATACCATCGTGGATTAATTCTGGTAGATTACTGATTAAATAATTCAACTGGATTACCAAACAGACCAAAAAGTCACCTGTTGAAGATGTTTAGATTAATTATATTACTATTACTTTACTAGTAATCCTTTTTTATGTTACATACTACACACTAAACCCATTAAAATAAAATATATTAATCAATTCAGCTCAACCAGTATAAATATTTTAAAACCTCTCCCCATAAGATGTAATTGTACAAATCATGTAGAAGAATTATTGATTAAATTATAGTTTTATTCCATTTTATAACAGAAACCTACCTTTGCAGGGTAATACACACATTCTAGCTTACATCTTTCCTCTCAATCTGGACATCAGCACTACAAAAGAACAGGGGCTCCTTATCCTACCAACAAATATAAAAACAGAGGAGGACAAAAGACAACAAGTCTAAATTTCTACTGTCTGTGAGACATGAGTGGCAAATGTGGCACTATGGTGTTGTTCAGAAGGCACGCAGCAAATCCAAGAGATTTGTATGTTACAACTTGCTTCAGTCGTCATGCTCCTGGTATTTGTTGTTTTTCAGGGTCATCAGGTTGAGGTGCAGTCCCACGGAGGGCATATCACAGGTGTGGGTACAATCCATGGAAATGTGGACATCAGTGCAAAAGGAGACGGTGTAAGAAGGACGGCGTTATTATAAGTCATCGGTGTTACTTGCAGCAGTCATTAGGGGGCAGCAGCTTTATGCAAGTGTTACCACAGACCTTACTGTTGGGACGTTTAACTGGGAAAAGCATTGAAATCATGCATCACTACATTCCTGTGTCATGAACAGATGTGTTCTTGCAGGGGGTGAATGTTAGGAAGCTCCAGGGCACCAACATGAACCTTTCAACCGAGCGCGGCCCTCTGAAGGTCAAAGCCATCTATGCTGAGTCCAGCTGTGTCTCCTCATGCTCTGGGACAATTGAACTGGGTCACGTACACGGTGAACAAACGCTGTCCTCCATCTTTCATCCCAACACAAAGTTATAACCATCATCATAATTTTGTGCCCTTTTCTAAATGTTTGTGCGGTAATTTAGTCTAATCACTAGAAATGTACACATGAACCTTTGAAGACACTAATTCTTGGATGTTATTTGGTATTTTTAGTTTTGGATATTTTACATTATATTATAAAGGACACAGTTTTTCAGAACTCTGTGACCCACCGAGCCAAAGACTGACTTTACAGCTGTGGATCCATCTCTAATTAGGTCTGGAGCCATTTTTATGAGTGAAGCAATTTAATGTGATGCTGGGAGACTTTTCTTCATAAGGAGAGCTGTTGCTGTGACTCCATCCGGACACACAGCTGCTTTATGTTAGGATGGACTATGGTTTGTAAGGAATGTCAGGCTCGGGTCGAGGAGGAATCGATTTAGGTACAATGTGGTTTCAATTCATCAGAAATTACCCAACTGGTAGAGGAATGGCTCCGATGTAAAGAAATGACATAATCTTTTAGGAATTAATAAGCAATCAAATGGTTCCAACAGCTTATCATAAGCTGCACAGTGAGTCATTCAGATGTGGGGTGTTGGAACAGGGAGAAAACATTCAGGATGAGGGCCAAGGTCCCCCTCCTCCTTCATAGCCTTCAGCTGTGCAAGTTCTCAGTTTGCACTTTCTGTGTCAGGTGGTCATGGAGAGAGTTTGCAGTCTTACTGTAATTATTAGTGGATGTTACATTCCCCGGAAGGGGTGCAACCTGATAACCGCACACTGGAGACATTGTATGAGGTTAGGGTATGGTATTTATTCAAGTCACCACATGTGGGAAATGCTGTGGAACCTTTGGAGAAGGGAAGGACATTTGGTTGTGCCATGTCAATAAAAACAATGTAACAACACAAGACCTAAAAAACAGCCTTAATCATTCTGACTGTGATTTTTATTCATTAAAGGCAACGCTACAGTGAAAAACGTGTCTGGGGATACAGTTATAGGTAAGCAGCTTGAGCACTCGGTGACCCACAGTCTACCAGACGCTTGTAAGGAAGCAAAAACACACGAGGTCTCTTTGCTTTTGCAGATGGGTCAAATGGTTTCCTGAAGGTTTCCTCTTACAGAGGCATCATTGATGTCTATGTGGGAGATGCTGCTGAACTCCAGAGTCAGGAAGGTAAGCGTGCAGGATAAGACCAATAGTTACAGGGTCATATTTAATGTTACCCCTGAATCTGTGTATTTCATAGGAGCGTTGAGTGTGCGTGTCCCGTCTTCGTTAAGAGCTGCTGTGAAACTTTGTGGCGTGTCGGTGGATGTCGGCCCAGAAGTTGTTCTGCATGGAGTAGAAAATGACACCACTGATGGGTACACCACAGTTACTGGTAAACTTTATTTTTCTTTTAACGCCAAGGTAACAAATCAACACTTTCAGAGTAAATAAACATCAAACACGCCTTTGTTTTCTCCTCTTGTGTTTCTCTCAGGTTTCATGAATGGAGAATCTCCAGTGGACCGGTGGGTTAAAGCCCACGCAGACAGAGGTTCGGTCAGACTGAGAACACAAAGCTGGTTCGACTCTCTGAAACTGGGAAGCTGAGGGATTTTTTTGGGTTGCAATGCTGCGTCACTGCAGCAGGACTTACACTCAACCAGCTTTCACTGCAAACTCTTCCATAATCTGTGCTGAGATTATATTGTACATATATAATTAAGAAATCGGAAGTTTATTCTAAAGTGTTATGAATAGTCTGCATATGTTTATGTATGTATGATGTCCCACATGTATGCCATGAGTTTGGGTCACATGGTGTACTATATACGAGCTGGTTTGAGATCATGTGTCAAAATATTTTCGTTAATTGGAAGCTGCATTCTGATATTTCTTGAATGGGTTTTGTGTTTTAAAGTCTTAACAGTGTGGAGTAACGTAGACATCTGTTACTGATGCACTGGTTACTGGTGTCAGGAAAGCTCAGAAAAATAAAACTCAACCAAAAGTAGTAAAACATCCCACATGCAGATTCTTCCTGGTATCTGTTGGAAACTTTATGAATAACGGCACACTCATGAAATTTAGTAAAAGTAACTAAATGAGTCAAAAAGCTTAAACACCACAAATGATTTTAAATGGCTGCCTTCCTCGTGAGGTGTTCTGAGCACGTCCCACCGGGAGGCGAGCCCGGTGAAGACCTGCTGGAGAGACTTCATCTCGAGGCCTCGGCATTCCCTCAGACAAGCCGGCAAATGTGTCTGGTGAGAGGGAAGTCTGGGCTTCCCTGCTTGGACTGCTGCCATTAAAAAGCAAGAAAATGGATGAGTCTAAAAAAACTCAGCGACTTTATAAAGAAGGAAAAAACAGCATTGGTGCACATTGGACGGTGTGTCAAATTGTGAATCTAAAACTGGTGAAGTAAATATTTCCAGGTTGATGCTTTAATTAAAACGTTTATTCACATGAAGTTTTGGACATAAATATGGTAAATTAAAAATAAATTCTATACTGATATTCAGTCATGAATGTTGGACATTTCAGTAGAATCGTGCATTAATTCTTTAATCTCAAACTATGTATCAAAAGGAAAAGCTGATGGGCATGGCCAGCGTCTCTTGTTTAGGTGTTTTGGTCTGATGTCGTAATGGGAACAGTATGATGGACTGCTTACATACAAGTTATTTAATCAGACTCCTCTTATGTAACTGCTGAGCAGTGCTACATTCAGAAGCTTAGAAGAAGTAAAATTAAGTTCACCTGTACAGGTTAC
The DNA here is from genome assembly GCA_037177535.1 of Pseudomugil gertrudae. Classification (NCBI taxonomy): domain Eukaryota; kingdom Metazoa; phylum Chordata; class Actinopteri; order Atheriniformes; family Pseudomugilidae; genus Pseudomugil; species Pseudomugil gertrudae. The sequence goes on from JBAMHV010000010.1 coordinate 21,809,341, forward strand.
AGTGCATTTTAAATGTTATTTATCATACAAATAAACAAACATCCCTTTTTGTGAGAGTTATACCTCATGAAACAGGAATGTTATGTGTGTGCAAAGCTGCATCAAATCAAAAGGTTGTAAAATACTACATATTCTGGGATTTCTTTGTTTACTGCATAATTCCTGTTGTGTTCCTTCATAGTTTGGATGTACATCCGTTTCATCCAGTTGAAGGTCGTGGGTAGCTGGAGCCTATCCCAGCAATCACCAGGTGAGAGGCTGGATACACCCTGGACAGGTCAGCAGTCCATTACAGGGCAGCACAGAAAGACAAACATGCAACCAGTCACACACATTCACTACATTAGATATTTTTAGTTTTAATTTAAAGTGTAGAAAATAATACTATAGAATGGAGAGGTTGTGTCCAAACTTTTGACTGGTACTGTAACAGGTGTGCTTTGTTAAGAGTGCATTTCTGGAATTTCTCATTGTGTTGTGCAGAGATAAGGTTGCTGCAAAGGTCTATACACTGAAAATGTGATGTCTATTGTGATCCATATAATGAGAAGAACCACTGGCAGGTTAGAGAATCAGATAGAAGAGTTAAGCCAACTTCTTGCCACACATCAGCACTGATTATATCGGTAAATAAATAGGAAATATATATACAAAAAAAAAGTCTAGCACTTCAGGACAACGTCTGTGTCCTACAGGACAGTAGCTGTGTCCAACCAGACTTGCAGCAGT
>JBAMHV010000010.1:21810169-21835399 GCA_037177535.1 Pseudomugil gertrudae
TTATTCTCTGATGTACGTCGCTTTGGATAAAAGCGTCTGATAAATGCCTGTAGAATAGAATAGAATAGAATAGAATAAAATAGAGTTTCCTCTGCTGCACAGGGCACGATTATCAGTCACCAGTCGCAACAGCACCATAAGTACTTTGCCGAATTCAAGAAGATGCATCACAACTACTGGTCTGCACTTAATGGGATCATGTGATGTTGCCTCAGGTGACCCAGTTTAGATGGTTGGGGATGAGTTGGACTGTAGGATGAAGACAAGACAGCCAAGAAGTGCTCAGCACCACTGAGAACTCCTTCAAGACTGTTGGAAAACCATTCCAGGTGACTATTTCATAATGTTGATTGGACTAAAGTCAAAAGTGTGCAAAAGGGACTTTGAAGGCTCTACATACGTAGATCAATATGTGGCTGTAAATCTAAAATAGGAAAAACTTATGAGTGATTTTGAAGAAACTTTAATTTAAAGATAGAATTCGTTCAACATACGTCATCATTGAGTGCTTTTCAACTTCTTCCCAAGTGTCTTGAGTCTAGATTGCTCGTGTAACTGGAAGTCCAACTTTGCTTATGTTGGTAACAAACCAGCATGAAGGATCATCGCCGCTGTACTCCCAGTATGAGACACGTGGCTGGAGCTTTAAGGCAGCCGCTCTGAGGAAAGACAAAAGGTTCTGAGAAAAGGTTCTATCTTTGCAATTCTTCACCAAGTTTGTGGCTTTGGTGTACCTGGAGATGCCGCCGCAGCACTTCATCCTGATGGAGATAAGCGGTGGACAAATGTGTTCCAAGTGTTGTGGTGTGCGATCAGTGAGAAGAACACAGCCACTCACGTCAAGCTCCTGCAGGTACTGAGATCCGCTTGTCACATACTGAATTGCCATGTCTGTCATCTGGAGAAGGAAACAGAACACATGGCCTCGTGGACATCTTGCTTTCAGGGAAATAACAGTTGCATGAATACGTATGTGTGTGTGTGTGTGTGTGTGTGTGTGCTTGACCAGACCTTGGGGCACCCTGACATCCGCAGTGTGACGAGACCTCTGCAGTAAAATGAAAAGGCTCCGATGGCTGCATCAGACAGAGCTACACAGTCAGAAACATCAACGTGTTCCAGGTCTCTTACGTTCTTGCACATTTTCTGAACAACACAGGGAACAAAGGATGTGGAATAAAATATAACTGATAAGAAACAAGGCAGAAATGTGACCCCGATTACGTTTACTGACACTTTTCCTTGTTGGCTTCTGAGTACTAAGAAGCAAAAGCTCCTTTCTTGGAATAATATTTCTAAATGTTGCAAGTGGCACCATAGGGTGGTGCTGGGCTATTGGCAGGTAAAAGAGGAAGTGGCATGTTATCAGGGAGTGCCAGTCTCCGATGTGACCGCCACGATATGGCTTTTTAATGTGTTTTATGGTTTTAAATGTGTTTTACTTTTATACATATTGAAATGCGGTTTGCATAACAGGACTGGGTTCTGATGGACTGCATGGGAGAGAGAACTGAGTGCGGAAGTTCTTATCTGCAGGTTTTAAAATGTTTGTTTAGAGTTTGGATTAAAATGTTTTGTCTAAATTGTTTTATTTCTTTTAAACGTGCAGAATAAGTCCGCACCTGCTGTCCTTTTCCTTTTACAGTTACGTTCTGTTAAAGTTAGTCCGCTCAGGTCTGAGTTGGGCCTTTGGCCACCTGCAGTGGTAAATGTAAGAGCGGACTAACTAATTTATAAAGTTTTTTGTTTGTTTTTAGAGGGTCGCTTCCTTTTAACATCAGCTCTATTCCCCTGTGAGGGCTTGGGGTAGGACTATGAATGTCTGATCTTAGTATGTGGGATTTGAAGTGTGTATGTGTGTGCAGTGCAGTGATTTTGTTGTGGTGCTGTGTATATTAGTGGGCTATCCGCCTCTGGGTGTACGGGGTGTCAGAGGGAGTAGACCAGCCCCCGAACTAGATCGGGTTTTAGATGCAAAGAGGAAGCACCTGATTTCATGTCTAATAAATGCATCAAAGTATGAAGTATTATTCATGTGGTCGCTTCTCCTTCTCTGCACTCGCTTCACACTAGTTACATGAATAACACTAAACAAACTCTGAAAAAGGAAGTAACCTTGAGTCCACTGAAAACTCTTAATATATTTCTGTGTGGATGAATATTTGTACCGTTATGCCAATGTCTGTGATGTGCACACACTCAGCAAGTACTATCTTCTTCAAGGGAACGTTTTCGAGCATGGCCAGCCCCTGAAAACACAAATATAATTACACAGACAGTTCTCCATAATGGAGACAAAATAAAAGGGAAGGAAAACATGGAAGCAGTACCTGATCCCGGATGCAGCAACCTGTGATGTCAAGAGAGCAGATTGAGCTGCCACTCAGCCACTCCAGAGCCAAGTCCGTCAGCTTCTCGCAGTAACTCAAACTGAGATGGTAGAGTTTTCTCAGCCTAACAGATCGTGCACAGAACACAGAAAATCTGCTTCATGGTTCTGTTGGCACAATGAAATAAGTGCATTTGTGTTGTGGGACATAACCCTGCTTAGTGATACAAATGCTCAGGTGGCTTAAAGTTACTGTCGGGATGAAATAAGCAGCTTTACATAAAGCAACATTTCCAAAACTAATGTATTCTAAAGTGTCAGCCTTATGAGCGTGCATCTTTGATGTTATACTAAATACCTTTGTGCCATCATCATGATAGACATGTCGGATATGCTGCTGCACTGACTGACATTCAGTTCTTGCAGTTTATTGGCTGAGAAACCTTTGGTCAAGTACTGAATTCCAACATCGCTCACCCTGAAACACGGACCGTCAGATAAAACTGATTCTATGTGGGGAAACACTGTATCCATGACTACAGCTGGCACAAGCGCTCACAAAGCACTCAGACCTGTTGCAAAGCGAGATGTTCAGGTATTGCAAATTCTTGAGGGTGGCTACAGATCTCAAGCCATCATCGGTTATTCTTAGACACTCTGCAGCGTGAAGTCTGCAAAGGTCCGGTGAACTGCTGCACAGGGCATTCCAGCTAATATCAGTCAGTTGGTTGTTGCCTAAAGCAGACATGAAGAGGAAGAATGAGTGGACCAGTGTACGGTTCACCTCTGGAAAGGAAAGTTGCACAATGTAAAATGATCTCACCCTCTATACTGAAAGTCTTCAGCTTGGCTGTTTCAGCAATGGCTCTAAGAGCGATGTTGGAAAGATGAGAAGCACCCAACAGAGAAATCGAGGAAAGATGGCAACATCTGGCAAGCAGGGTCTGTTAGTGAAGTGGAAAATGCTGATGAACAGAAGGACAAAAACATATCCCCCCAAAATACCCATTTCATGTGAGGAAATATCTCTGTATCTTGCTTTAGCATTTCAGACCTATGGGATGTTAGCTTTGTAAACGCCTGAAACTGTCTACTGGAAATGACTTACCAAGAGGCAGCCATCTGACAGAGTGGGCATGTCATTAAATACAACTTCTTTGAGTGATGGGCATCCGACAGAGATGTATCTGAATGCATTTACCGTCATCTGGAGGAGGGAGAAAAACATGTGTTGAACTCTAAATCATTTGGATGCAGGCGTTTTTGTTTGTATTTCCTCACATTTTCATGGCCCCATAAAGTCAAACCAAACCTCTGAAGCCAAACCAATGAACACCCCCAGACCAAAGCACGTACTAACTTGCAGTGAGTGTGCAATGTACAGTGAATGGGTTGGCCTGAGGTGGTCTGTGTAAGCTCAACCCTCTACTTCGCCTCAGCTACTCTCCCAGACCTCGAGATGTTTCTTCATTTGCTGTGAGTGCATACGCTGAACAGAGCCGGAGACAAGCGCAGACACGTGCAAACAGAGAAGTGACTGCATTTCTCCAAGAGGAGATAAAGCTGTGTGCTCCAAGTCGAATGGACTGATTACATACCAAAGCACGAGGACATTAACAACTGACCTGAGTACAGCCGGACAGATTGAGGTGGATGAGATTGCGACACTCCTTTCCTGTGTTCAGGTACAGAAAGCCTTCATCTGTGATTCTGCAGCAATATGCCAGACTCAGGTACTGAAGATTGAGGCAGTTTCTACAGAAACAATTTAAAAAATGTGACAGTAGTTTTGTGCAGATTATAGTTAGTACTGTTGTTGTTGTTTTGTGGATGTACCTTTAATGCAATAGTCTTTAATAAAAGTAATATAAAGCTAGTTATTGTTGAACTTTTAATTATGATAAAGTGGGAACATTTTCTAAAGCTTAAATAGGGAAAAAATAACATGCTAATCTATCAGCTTAGCAATAATACAATCCAGTTGTTCAGAGAGGAACATCTGTTCCTCTAAATCATTAAATTGGCCCTGACCACACCGATTTTAAGAAAGAAAAAAACAAGCTAGCTCATAGCTGGAACGGAGGACAAGAACCCATAAAAAAAGAGGCATGAAGCACGAGGTGTTTTATCTGTTGTAAATATGCATGTTTTTAACAGATTTAAAGCATATATCTATACTCGTGATGAGCCTTAGGACCTGTTTTTACTGGAAGTGGGGGATTACCTGAACAACTCTTCAAGAGTTTTGTTTGTGATCAACGTGCATGAAATGTTCAAGTAGAGCAAGCAGGGGCAGCTGCCAACTATTCTCTGCATCACTGCATCCTGTAAACAAGCACATTTTAAAGTTAGTATATGTTATCACAGTATAAGCACCATAAAATCCTCACCATCAAACATGTCAAATACATATTTTCACCAATAATTCAATAAAGAGATGAGTTAAACAAACACAATTGTTTAACTGTTTAGTTGTAAGTCTACAAAGAGATTTAGGATCTTTTTCTCTTAACTAAATAGCTCTGTATGATTTTTACTCACTGTAACATTGAAACACTCTGACAGGTTGAGCTCCTGCAGATTTTTGCATTCACCTAAAAGAAACAAAGAACCAGAGGACATGCTACTCACTATTGCACATGCTTCATTTTTTGTTGTGATATGAGACAGTTATATAGAACATAATATAAGATTTGTCTGTTTTTTTGTCCTCTTCTAAAGGTGTGTTACATTCTGGGAGGGTTTGGTCTTTCACATTATGTACTGCCTCTGAAATTTCCACAGGAGAAATCAGCAGCTGTGTTTTATCAACAAAAACACTGTTGACCTTTGACCCATTACTTCTGTTTCCAAGCCTGAGGACTTTCATCAGAAACTCCTGCTTTGGCTCAAGCTCTTGCTGTTGAAAAGGAAGCCTCTGCAGCACTCAAATGCATGCAATCCACTGTCTCCTGATAGCCTCTCTGCTCCTCCTGCTGCTTCCATCTATTGAGATGAAAAGACCAGGAAAGGGCAGAGGCCTTAAAAGGGCACGGCACAAACTTACACGGGACAGGTAAGGATTTAGTTTTCTCAGCAATTCTTGCAACCCATCGTGAGCATGTGAAAGCTAAGACAAGCTGGAATTTATCTTCTGTTTTGAAAGAGTTGGAGTGAGAGGGGGTACACGTCACAGCAGATCGGGCCCCTCTGGATTCGTGTCACAACCCTGTTCTGAGTCAATCGAATCTGGAAAAGTGTTTGCAGATTGTCAGGACCAAAGTCTCACCTACATCCCCCCCTCAAAGGCCTGGTCAAGAGCACCGAAGCATCTCCTTCTAGCCCGGAACCAAATCAGAGCTCTTAACGATGGAGCCTTTCTTGGTTATGGGAGTTTAAAAAGCCTTGACCTTCAGCAGAACCTGATTTCTCATGTGGAAGAAGGAGCCTTCCAAGGCCTGACACAACTAACAACCCTTCTGTTGCAACACAACCGCCTGGAAACACTCAGTGAGGAAGTCTTCATCCCCATGTCCAGTCTTCGCCATCTGCGCTTGCATGATAATCCCTGGAATTGTCTCTGTCCAATGGAAAGCCTCATACGTACTCTTCAGGTGCCAAGCAACCGTAATCTAGGAAATCATGCCAGGTACGCAGTTACATAAATTCAATAGGTGTAGAAATCGTTCTATTGTGATTAACCATCAGTGTGAAAACATTTGTTAGGTGTGCAAAGCCCATCAGGTTGAAAAACAGAAGGCTGAAGCAGGTGGATCCTGAGTCACTCTGTAAAGAATCAAACTCAACTAATGACCCAAATGGGGACTTTGAGGATCTAATGGGTCCTGCAGAGCCCAGTCCAATTCGCAGCAAGCCAGATGCTATCACACTCTGCCACATCTACCTTATCCCAGAAATACAGATGGACTGCAGTAAGAGAGGCAAGTTCATAATCATCTCTTCGCTTTTAGGAATCTGTTTGAGTAGTCCATGTCGTGAGTCTCACAGTCTTCCTCACATAAGTTTCTTCTGCAGGGATGAAGAAAAATGGCTGACAGAGTTTAGATGATTCATTATCATTTTGCATAATGAAATGATTAAAATGTCTCACAGATTTTTATGGAGACACATTGAACAGTTATAGATTTGTTTTGGTAACTTAGCTTATTTCTCGCCCTCTAAAGTTGGAAAAAAAGTCACATTTTGGCTGATGAGTCCAAATCAAAACATATTTGGCCAAAGAATGAACTAAATGAAATAATGTGTCACCACTTAAAGCTTCTACTGGAAGACGCCCTGGATTTTATAGAGTTGGCAGCTTGTGTCTCTACTCTGAAGCTTTATTTTGACAAATTTACACACATGAAAAAAAAGCAACTATTCATTATAAGCAGACCAAATGTAACCTTTAGTACTTTAACCCCTTCTTTTATACCTCCAGGTTTAAAAGAGGTGCCCTCGGGTATTCCAGAGGATGTGGTTCAGATTGATTTGTCCCATAATTCAATTAGTCAACTGAAAGCCAGAGATTTCCAAGGAGCAAAAAGCCTGAAATTCCTCAACCTCAGTAATAACAATATGGAGCAAATTGACACAGGTGGGTGTCTTTATTACCAAACGCCTGCGTAACATAATCACTGTATAAAACAGTCTGTGCAGTACTTTACATAAGATGTAATATCCAGGATAAAAATGTAAATCCTGCAGTTGAGTTTAACGTTATATGATAGATGACAAATGGCAAGCCAAGAGGGTGAAAGCTGTTACGCAACTTTTGCAGCTTCTGTTTCCATTTTAGAAATACCAGACATGCTGCCATTTACGTGTATACAGTTATGATGGGACTCTTAAGAGGGCTGCAGATGTAAAGTAATCACAAGCGATTTAAACACTTCATCTTCACTGCAGACTCTCCAGTCTTATTTCATTTCTAATGCACAACTGGATTTGAACTTAGCAAAAGTCTGAATGTAATGCTGAGAAGAAGAAACAAATGAGTGTGATGAACATACATGTTTACTTTCCCTCTCTAAGGTTCCTTTTCTGGGCTCTTGCACCTTTACGAGCTGGACTTGTCACACAACAGTCTGCGTTTTGTTCAATATGGGGTTCTTGAAGATCTGTACTTTCTGTCAAAGCTAAAGCTCAAAGCAAATCCCTGGTTGTGTGACTATAGGTGGGTTATTTTGCTCAAACTCCTATAAGACCTTCTGTAAACAAACAAAAACAATGAGTAAAACCCTTTTTGTTTTATTTCAGCATCCAATACATGGTGTACTGGTTACGTCTGCACCCCGGAGTGAGCCACTCTGGCCTGCTGTGTCACTCTCCTCCTGAATATACTGGTCAAAGTGTGGAGGAGTATGTTCATGCCTATAACAGGGGTTGTTCCGACAGACAGCACAGCATAACAGACCCGGACCAAACAGACCCTGAGCTTTGGGACACACTGATGGAAGCACAGGGAGAGGTGGAGGAGGAGCTGGAGCCGAGCCACTTGAGAGCACCACAAAAATACCAGATCATCAGGCTGTCATGAATCAAGTGAAAATAAGGTCGAATATGTGGCTTTACTAAAATACTTTGTTTACTCTTAAATAACCTCCTTTCAATTTTGTAAAACAGTCTGTATCAGATTGAGGAAAGACTTTCTAAGGGCTTTTTCTTTTTGTCAGTAAAGTGTCACCTAATTAAAAGAATAAGAAATAAAAATGTGACTGTTTTGAGTGTTACTTTTAAAGAACATGATTTGTTTTGCATACCCATGAGCACCACACACAATGAAATCAGGGCCAACTCACTGATAAACTTTAGGCCGTGGTGTGTTAAAGATGTGCAGCCACGCAGGTTGAGACGGATCACAAACAGACGGTGGTTCTGCAGAATTTGTCTCATCATGCCATCTGTTATCCAATCTTTCCCTGATGAGAAGTTGATCTAACATGGACAAAAAGCTGTTTAAGCTTTGCTTTTCAGCACTGCAGTGAACTAAATGAACAAGGATTGCTTTCTTAGTACTGACCTGACTCCACAGAATGCCTGACTGGATGATAGATTTCCACATACAACATACTTCAGCGCAGTTCAGCCTGTCTCTTAATCCTAAATGCTGAAAAATCTGAGAGAAAAAATAAACACATGTGTAAATGTTTCAGGTAAAAATGACAGAATTACAGACATAAGCAGTGAAGCAAATATCATGCTGAGTTATTATGGCACCCAGACGGGGTAATCACATTTGCCACTTGTAGGACAGAGTGATGTGAACAAGCAGCTCAGCCTGTTTCACAGATGTACTGAAGAGCTGTTTTAAAAGAACAGCAGGGCAACATAAGCAGAAACGCTCTTACTTTGCCAGAAAATAGAATCCAAAAGAAACAGAAGAGACAACCGATAGTGCAAGCAGCCAGAAATGCTTAAAGTACACTTAGAAACTACATTACGTTGTGTGGAATACTTTGACATTAACGGAAACCATAATTTAAACCTAGTTTAAATCAACAACCCTGACGGAGACAGGATTAATGTTTACGGTAGAGTCCACTTAAAGTCTTATGCAAGTATGATCTCATCACTAACTCCTGAAACAAGGCGGCTGCTGCTGCAGCCCTAAAGCAATGACCTCGCTTCAGTAAATTAATCAGTTTAATTAATTATGAAGAGCACATGAATGATGAGTGCTACAGCCATACAGGATCTACCTTCAATAAAAGACTGCTGGGGAGCACTGGGAGTCCTTCACATTCCTCTCCGATCTGGTGATCCTGAATGCCAGTTTCAGTAAAACTCATTTCCAATCTCTAAAAGATTCGATGGAAACAAGAACCAGTTAAAATAAAAAGGTGAATCATCATTATCATTTTAATTAGATTTAAAAATGTCAAACCTTAATGTACTCATTTGTCCACTTTGACTCTGTAGCAATATTTCGCCATGCAGCTATGATGCGCTTGAGGCGGCCTTTGTTTACTAATGTCTCAAGCTTGTCAATGGCATCTGAGGTGAAAACAAACTGATCATCAATAAGATTGATTGACATATGTTATTAGTTTTCTAGATACAGTTCTTCTCAAAAAGATAAATAGGTCATAAGTCCTAACATAAACACATATAAAGATAGCCTGATTAGATTTAAAGGGATTTTGAATCATAAAAGCAAAATTAGGAAGACCCACGAGGACATTAGTCACGGGACTGGGAGTACCCAGAAAGTAAGACAGTTTGGACACATTTTTAACCACAGTGAATGTTTTCTCAGGCTATATCCATGACAGCTTGACAAAAATATAAAAAAAATATGTATTCACTCATAATTACTTACAACCTACCAGCCTTTTTCTTCTTGTGTAGTTTTACACAGTTAAACCATTTAGTGAGTATACGGCGCTGGCATTTCTGCCCAAAGTGCTTCTTTGTCACATCCATCTTCAGAAACAGCTCTGTGGTGTCCCTCCTGCACCGCATGACAAACCTCTTCCACCTCCTGTCAGCCAACAGCAAACACAGCTCATCATTAATTCAGTGACCAGGTACGCTGAAAGGGACCTGCATTCCTTCAATAAACCCAGAATTAATCACGTCAGTAATATCCATTGATTTCATCTATTCAGTATTGTTTTAATACTTTAATTATCATTTTTATTTCAACTGAAACAAGAGAGGAAATTCCCAGAGAGAGGCTAACAGGCTAACGCTGGAGATAACTGATGACTGTTCTAACAATGGGCAGGTGAAACAGAATATCCTCACAAACGCCCACTTGCAAGCATTGATCCAGAGAAAGTGGTTAAGCTCCTGAACACAGATAAATACAAGATATGCACATTTGTAAAAAGACAAAAGCAAATCCTTAATGCAGCCACTGGAATAAGCCCTGCACCTGCATTTAATTAGACAGATTATCACAGAGCAAGCTGCAGTTTTAATCAACAGTTTCCTGCTATCAGTGCTGCAAGTGGACTATTTGGTTGAAACTCATTATCATGGCTCTTCCACCTGGGTACACAAAATTTATGTTATTTATTATTTCTATTTATTTGTCATAGGTTATTTTTCATTTCTAATTTATTTAAACTTTTTTTAATCAGGGTCTTTTGGCTCTGCGTGCTGTTATGGGCCTGCATTTGTTTTGTTCCTCAAAAAGGTAAGTGCTTCATTGCTTCCCCTGTTGTTTTTTACAAAACAGAAAAGAATAACATTAATGTGATCATTCTTTGATAGGTTACAATGCTGCTCATGGATACAAGAGCCTGCAGACTTATAAGCAGTTTAATCGTAGACAAGCTTTCAGGGACATTTATGAAGATGACAGAAAGGGAAGAAAAACCAACTTTGTTTCAGGTCTGACTGAACCTGCTTTCTATAAAAACAGACATCATGTTAGCCCTGCTGGGAGACGAGACGTGTTGCAAAGTAAACCAGACTTTGTACATAAAGCAGACAAGTTTCCAGTGACTCGTGTTGACCAGGGTGACGGTAAAGTCTGGAGCCGATGGGGTGCCAACAGCCAAATCTCAGGTGAATGCCACTCTCTCCCAGCTGCTGCTGACTCCACTATAAATGTAATCTCTCCCACTGATTATGGCAAGCAAGTGTTGAGTCAACTACCAGCCTCCCGCTCTCATCATGGTTTAACAACAAGACAACGTTTTTCAAATGATTTAACTAGTGGACGTCTTCCTGCAATAAATGATGGCATTTTCATAAGCATCTCTAAAAATAAACCTATCCACCCAGGCTACAAAGAACCAAACCCAATACAATTTCCTCTTGTCTCATCTGGTGAAGATTACTCCTTCAGTCGCCATAAGGACGCATACGGCGATGAGCATCTGCACAGCCCATCTCAGGATTTTGGCTACTTTTCAAAAAAGCCTAAATATGCATATCACAGAAAAGGCTCCTCAGTAGGGAATCAAATATCTTCTGGTGGCTTCAATCATCATAAAATATTCCACAAAGAGCATCCAGCTTACGCCAGTTCCCAACAAAACACCCCATATTCAGATTTACCAGGAAGTCAATTCTTCCCTGCAAATTATGTGCCCAAACACAGGAAAAAAATAGCAAGTGTTCAACATAATCCTCGAAAACAGCAGGATAGATTCACTGTGACATCGCCAAGCTCCCCTCATGGCTCCACTTTGACTGCTCTAGCAAGAGAGAAAAAGAAAGCACAACTTCACAATCAAAATGGAGTTTCTGCCATTCAAGAGCCAAATGATAATATGATAACCAATTTCAGAGACAGAGGGTCAATATGGAAGAGTATTGCTTCTCATGGAGCTAAAAATCAGCTGGGCTTATTGTCTGGTGACCGATTCCTTCTCCAACATGGTGGATTTGAAGACGCTGTGAGAGCAGGCCTTGTGAAGCCCACCAAACAACCAACAAGCCTTCATATATATACAGACAACATAAATAAAAAGTCCATGAACTTGGCCTTGTGGCCTTCTGAGCCACTATCTGAACCCAAAAAGTCTAAATGTGTCATTTGGAGGAACACAAAAAGCACACCCCGAAAGAAATCCCAAATGTTGCCGCAGTCATCTGTAAATTCATACATTCAGTCCAAAAACCGCTCTGCTAGAGCTACAGCATTTCTGTTGAAGACCTGTTACACACCTTATCAGCGCAAAGACGAGAATGGCAAACGCCATTAGGACCTTGCTGTAAGACAACGTATCCAAAATGCCATTTCCCACAATGCTCAAGGACACAAGTGACACTGAATGGTATGGACAATTTTTTCCAAATATTATTTGTGAACCTAACCACTGCACTTTTAACTAAAACAGTTTTAAACTACATATTTTTCTTTTGCTTTCAGTAGGATCTGTTTCCAGTGCCACATATGTGTTTCTGGTGTTCTACGCTCTCCACTAGGTTTATTAAAAACCTGAAATATTTGATAGTTTTTTTTTCTTACTTGTCTTGCTTAAAACATGGAAAAATAAAACTATTTTTTTTCTGTAGATAAATATTTTTTTAAAACACATTTTGAACAGTGAAAAGCTGTTTGTAGTTTGACTACAGTACTGCAGGCCTACCTGAAGCATGAGGCTGTTAAATTCTTTCTGTAACAAGAGAGCGCCTTCTCAATCAGATGAATGGACTCCTAGAATACCAGGTCATCAGGATCAACCATTAATATAAACCCATAGCTACTTAGACATAGTTATTTTCCAGTGAAATATGGATTTATCTTAATTTTAATTGACATGTATGATGCATACCATGCTGTCTCCTGGTTCAGTATAGCCATAGTCCAAAACCTTGTGAGTCAGAGATGCTTTTGCACGTTGTTCTGCATCAGCAACAAACTTGTACCTCACAGAAAAAAAGACATCAGTTCATAAATCTGTGCGTTAAACTTATAAAATTTAACAAGACAGTTTTTTTCTTTTTTTAAAGGGCAATTCTTCTACAATATTGTGAACAAAGACCTCACAACAGCTGCTGTGAAATCTCCACTCAAATGTGGTGTGATGTCAGCGTTAATATGTGGTACATAATTTTAACCAGTGAAGATGTTTAGTAATGAATTGTGGAGGAAAACTGAAGCCTTGTTCCCTGAAGAGAAAATATAATCAATTTGTTCAGATTATGTATTATGTCAGTAGCACTTAGTCAAATAAATGTAGGGAAAGTGAGGGACTGTGCGTTTGTCTCAACAGAGAATAAAGTAGACCTACATAACTTACCAGTTCACCCCATGAAGATTTTCGTGTCCCTGAAAGGCCATCAGAGTATTTTTCAGAAACTGTATTGGGTCATTGGGACATGACAGACATGAAGCAGTCAACAATGTCTGTTAAGAGGAGAAATAACATGGTAGTTGCCAAAGTAATCTGAAAGTCAATACTAGTGGAGTTCATTTTAAGTCTCCACATCCCCTTTATCACACGGACAATATGTATATTTCCATTTTCTTACCTTGCATATTTGTGGCGTGTAGTGTTTGAATTCACACATTTCCAGGTCTTTCTCTGTGTCTGCCATGTTTTGTCTCGGACACTTTTTTTTAACATCCGATTTGTCGCCTTTTAATGGCTTACAAGATTTAGCCTCTAAGGGACCTAATCGTTGCTAGGTAACGAGTCAATTAAATCTAAGCAAAGTTAATAGTTGGACAACTAAAGCGTTTAGCGGCGGTTTGAAATTAAGGTACGTTATAAATATAGCAGTATGGTCTGTAGTACATACAATAATAAATTATATTAACATGCTTAAAGATTTTACAAATGACACTAGGTTTTTTTTCTAAGTAAGATTTAAGCCTATGTTTATAAATTGAATCGCATGCAAGTCACTCTGCGAACGTTTTGCCCGGCCACTTTAAGCTGTCCGAACAACGAAGTGGATCATTGTTGACAACTGTGGCTTGTTCGCAAAGTTCTTGAGCTTTACAACGATGCAAACGTATACCCTTTTTTGGGTGAGGTGTAAAGTTTTTGCCAGTTCAAGATAACTAAAGGGACGTGCTAGTTTACTGCTAAGTAAACGGATTTAACGAGAAAAGGTTTTGGGGCATCCGTGGCTAAACGCTAAGCTAGGAGAGATTAGCTAGACATGGGTGACAGTAGTGTTGTTTCAAGGCTCGGAAACATGAAAGCTTTACTTGGAATAGTGGCTGGAGCTGGTGCTTCTTATGGCTTATACAAACTAATTAGCTTTAAGAAAAACAAGAAAAGTGCTTCAAACGAAAACCCGGGTTTCAAGAGCACCCAGCATGGTGATGTAAAGCTACAGCCTGGAAGCTTGCTGGCCAAAGTATCCGGACTGGATGTGATCTGTTCCCGGCCAGGAGATGTTGCATCAGGTAAACTCATAAAGTTTAACTACACACAAACGGCATATACACTGATTTAATTTATTTGATCATTCCAGAAAAGCTTTTTAGGCTATAGCTAATGATCTAGCTCTCTGCAAAACACATGTTGAATATATAAGTATTAACGTGGAGATATTTTGATAGCAGGATGGGGTGGGACCTTTCTTGCTGTGACCACTAAGTAATATCAAAGGTTTGACTGTATGTATTGTGTTAAAAGACATCATCCACCAGTCCCCCAACAATCTGGAGCCACAGCACTTGAAGATGCTGCTGTCATGTCTGCAGACAAGTGACAATCCACCTGACAGATGTCGGATACTTCTCACATTAGGAAATGCTGCTGCCTTTACTGTGAATCAGGTACACAAGCTATATCACTAAATGTTGTGTTATTGTAATCTATTCCTTTAGAAATGGTGAAATATTTAGACCTGTTTGACGAAATGTGCATAACTTGGAATATAGACAGTATTAAATAAAGTAACTTCTTCAGGTGTTACCATGTCACCGTCCACATGTCTGGCTTTTAAAGGAATTTCTTTGATCATCTTTACCACTAGATGTCAGTCATTTTTACTGTACTTTTTATATCACAATTTCAGTTAAAAAGTCTATTCATCCAATAGACTTAATCCACTGTGAACAATTACATTTTCATAAAGCTGCTCTTGAATCACAAACCAAACCTTTAAATGACTGTTTAAAGTTACAATTTTATAAGCCTGATTTAAAAAAAAAAAAAAAATCTAAATGATCTTCAAGTTCATCGTTTAACTTATTGCTATGTCGTTGGAATCTTTTTTTTTTTTTCTAATTCTGCTTTATTGATCCCCCCCAGAATCTAATTCGGGAGTTGGAAGGGATCCATATCGTTGCTGGTTTCCTTTCTGATCCTGCAGCAGAAGTTAGAGTCCAGACTCTGAATGCTTTAAATAATTTGTGTATGAACATCCAAAACCAGGAGCAAATAAAGGTGTGTGTGTGGGAATGTGGGTGTTTGTGTGTGTGTGTGGCTACTGTTCTAGCACCGTATGTGTTAATTCCATTTCTTTGTAAGAAAAGTTCAAACAATTTAAACCTGGTCTTATTCTGCAGGCTTATGTGCCACAAGTCCTGGAACTTATTGAAATGTCGCCGGTGAATTCGGACCTCCAGCTTGGTGCTCTGCGGCTGCTGACAAACCTTTCCGTCACAGACAAACATCAATATTTGCTGAAGCAATCTGTGAAACTTTTATTGTCTCTACTGGTTGTGAGCAATGAATCTTTGCAGGTAAATATTTCCCATTACGAACAAATGATTGATCCTGAAATAATAAATCACTGGAATGTTTAAGAAAACTTCAGCGTGACGTTTTTGGAAAACTGTTCTTCTTTAGTTGGAGACCAATGGTGACCAGCAGGAAAAAAGTAACCATATTTGATAGACTTCTAATGTCTTGTTTTTAGGTTCAGACGCTCAGAGTCCTTGTGAATTTGTCGTCAAATCCTGATATGATTGATGACATAGTTCAAGCTCAGGTAAAATGAACAGGAGGAAACTTCATTCTTTATGAAAAAATGAGTCGGCTTTGTACAAAAACCATGCTTTTCTGTATTTCTGCTTCAGGCACCAGCCTCTGTAGTGCTCCTGTTTGATGAACGAACGGCTCCTGCAGTGCTTCTGCGACTTCTCACCTTTGCGGGGAACTTGAAGGCTTGGAGGCCTTCTGCACAGGTGGCTGATGAACTAAGGCGAAAACAGGATTGCCTCTTCCGGGTCATGCTGGATGAAACCTCTCAGCTCCACAGCAAACTCATCCAGCTGCTTTCGCACCCTGACAGGGAGATTCAGGCCCAAGTTGCTCGCATCCTGACTTAGATTTTCCTCTCTTTGCCCATGATTCAAATGCTGATTTAGCTTCCATCACATTTTCTAAAAGTCCCCAGTTACAATTTGATATGTTGACCCCAGTCTTGTATGAGCCTAGCAATGTGGATGCTCGGACAATTCTTCTACCCCCACAGTGCTTCATCGATAGACTCCAGCCACTCCTTGATTTCTAGCATCTTAAACACGCAATGTGTGACCAGAAAATGGGGTGAAATCATCCATTCATTCAGAAGAGAGACGAAAGATTTAGAGCTACGATTTTAACACTAGTTTCCTTCAAATTCCCACAGTGCCCTCTCTTCTGAGAACTTCACCTCAAATCTCCGAAGATGTTTTCCAGGTGAATCTTCTGAATCTAACCCCACTGCCAAAAATGTCTTTGAATATTTCAGTACGACCCAGTTTGCATCGTACTGTATTTCAGCCCTTCTGGGTTTCAGTCAGGTAGCTGCAGGTGTGTATTTTTTTCCCTGGTATGAATGGATACACTACAGCTCCAGTCCCCATATGAGTGTCAACATGTTGGATTTTAGTCCGCTGGGTGGACTATAAAGCCAAACTTATTGTATTTGAAACCTAGTTTCTTAGACATTTTGCATCACTTTATGGTAGAAACTGTCATCAAAACCCTGTTTTACACCTTATGCTACTGGTCCCCTGCCCTCTGCTTAACACCAGATCGCAGAAGACACAATAATTTTTCCAGATTTTGTTAAAAGGATTTTAGAAATGCCCTGGATGGACTGGCGACCTGTTCAGGGTGTACCCCGCCTCTCGCCCGTAGGCAGCTGGGATTGGCTCCAGCCCCCCCGTGACCCCGCTCAAGTGGGATTAAGCGGTTGAAAATGGATGGATGGATGGATTTTAGAAATGTGGTTTTTCTGTCCAGCTGTTCTTCGGTTGAGCTTTTAAATGGTTAAAAAGCTTGTTTGCTGCTCATTCTGTGACCCTGCGAGCGTGACGGCCCGAGACACTCGGGATGACTTCACGGTGATGGGTAAATTGATTTGTGTGGATCAATTGTGTAACGCCAGGGGTGAACTTGCCTGAAAGGATCCATTAATGACATGCCTATGCACTGAATGCTTCAGCTCATCAGCAGAGTCCTGCAAAGCCTCCCAGGAGAAGCTGGAGGAAGTTGCAAAGGAAAAGGATGTCTTTGCTGCCATGATTGTTGCACAACTGCTGCAAATATTCAAGCACTGGTGCAGCTTGAAAACAATGTGGAACTGATGAGCTTCATAATTATGTTAGCCAGTATTGTATTTAATCTTTATCTATGAAATGATGTGTTTGCAGCAGTGATGAATGTGAAACGAGCTTCGTCGCCATATTCAGCTATGCAATAATAATCTGGCATAATAAGACGGAGCCACTTGTGTAACTGTTGGACTGGAGCTGTGGATTCATATGCTGCCTTGGTCAGTATTTACAGAGGAAATAGTTGCATAAATAGGATGATAAAAGTAGGATTTTCTTTTATGGGTCTGTCCAGGTGGTCAGAAATGCTGCACTTTTTCTATGACACCTGTTTTATTGAACCCACATCTAAAAATGTCTCAGGTGATGATAGTTTACCAGAATACAACACAGCAGGATGCTGGTTGACTTGTGACCTTGTCTTATTTATTGTATGAAGTAGCCGAGCTTTTTCTTTTTAAAATAAATGTTTGTTGAATTGTTCAATAAATAACCACTAAGATACATTATTACCCATTTTCCTCGGCTCATTTTAAATATTTATTCAAGACTGTTTATACTGACATAAACAGACACAACCTTTTTGTGGAGTCATTTGCACATAAGTAGAAATAAAAACATTTAAACCACATTTAAGTTGCCTCACAGGCTTTTTTTTTATTTACATTTTTTTTTATTTTACTTTAGAAAATGTGAAAATGGAACATTTTCACAATAAAGATGTTTTATTATCAGTTTGTGCCACATCTAACCACCTGTGGCCTTGAAACTGCCCAGATACCAAAAAGTCTATAAAGAAAAGAAGTATCGCTAAACTGTGTATTTTGTTTAGGTAGACTCCTCCGTGTTAAGACGAATCAAAAGTTTTAAACTCACCAAAACTTAGCAGACATGTCCACATCTATCTCCATTAATATATAATGAGTATAAACATATTTAAGTAGCTTTTAAACCAGCATGTTCATCCAGTCTCATTCTTTTTAAGCATGGTGGCAACATGGTAACTGATTCAGTGGTTTTACACTAAATCAGAACAAAAACACGTTCTGATACATTTTTAATGGGTTAAAGACTAAATTATAAACTAGACTGACAAAAATGAGTAATTTCATACCCGTATAATTATTTTTACTTGGTGAAAATCCTTAAAATGTGAAACCACTGCCAGTCACTGTGCTGCGGCCTCAAAACATTTGTTTCACTAATAATCTCCCAAAGTGAGATTAAATCCTTCATATAGGTGCACTGGCTGTTTTAAGGTGATTTTATTATTAAACAGACCTTTAAGGTTTCAAATATCACCTCACAGCTCCACCATCTTGCCCAAATATGGTCACTTCTGGTTCCTAAAGCACCAAAATGGCATTGGCCTAATGCCAAAGGCTTCAGTGCAGCTGTTCATAAGTCAGGATGGCAACACTCCTTAAATACATAAACACGGCCCTGTTTATCTGTTTGACTCTAATTTAAGCTTTACACACAGAAAAAAAATTAGTCTCTTCCAAGAGTGTAAAAATCAGCAGCTCAGACCAGCATGAAAAGTGTGATTTTATGTCCTCATCTGAAAATTCAAAGCCTCCATTTGCATTTAAAAACATCATGAACTCACAATTTTACAGATTTACCACATAAATGAGCTTTTCTTGATTAGGGCCTAAATATTAAATAACTTATGCAAATATTTAGCTAATTTGACTTATTCTGTTCCTTTAATCAATTATTTCTTCACCATATTTAACTCTGTTAAAAGAAAATATTTTTTTTATATTTTTTTCCTAAAATATTTCTTATTTTTTATATGTTAAATCAGTTTAATTCTAATGATTTCTGAATTTCATTTGTGTAAAAAATGACACAAACAAAAATAGTAGCAGTGATTTTTTTCCTTATTAATATAAAAGAAGATAAACTATGCATTCAAAGTTTGATTAATTCGACATATTGCTAATAAAAGTCATCATAATCCTTCTGAAATGAGTGCAGCTCAGCTATGACGATGCTTCCTCAGTTCTTTGTCTCCCTCCCTCTCTCCTCCTCCTCCTCCTCCTCCTCCTCCTCCTCCTCCTCCTCCTCCTCCTCCTCCTCCCAGCGAACTGGACGACCATCGTTGGATCCTCCGGACTCCATCACAGTCACAGCGAGCGGAGGAGGCGGCCGAACACGACCCAACGGGCTGGGACACATTCCGGGTTATGAGCCACATCCGTAATGAACACGCACATTATTAAGCAGCAGTAGGCCAAACGGAGCTCTCGCACCAGCAGCGCGTGCAGGATGAGCGGGACCGCAGCGGCCGCGGGCGGATCGGCTTCCTGCCGCTTCGCCCACTATTTTGCTGTGTGTGGGGTGGACACGGAGACGGGCCTGGAGCCGGACGATGGAGCAGGTACACGCTTAAATTACTGTTTAAAAGCAAACAACGGAGATTGTGTTTGTGATGTTAGACATTAGTGGTCAGACATAAAGGTCCGTTTGTGCTGGAATGACGGAAAAATGGTTATTTTCTATTTTCTCTCAGAGCTGTTGACAACTGTGTGAAGCCTAATGGGTGCCCTAGATTTTCCCTGGAATATATCCCAGTAATTATATCACATCTAATTTGCTGATCTTCATGTCTGTTATCATAGAGTGCCTTTAATATATGCCATCCATCTATTTTCTTAAGTGCTTATCTAATTCAGCTGGGAGCCATATCCCATCAGCCATTCTGGTGAGAGATGGATGCACCCTGGACAGGTCGCCAGTCCATTACATCTCCAGCTAAAAGTCATGAAGGACAGATTTCTATTTCCGTGTATTAGAAGGAATTTGATTAGAAAATGACAGTTCGACTATGTTTGCTTTTGAAAAAGCAAAAACAAAACAACAACAAAAAAAAACACATTTCTGTTTGGCACATTTTTAAGACACTATTCAGTCATTCAGTGGATAAAACCTTCACTGGGTTTCTGCAGATCACCTGAATCAGGAACACGGCACAGAACAGGCTGAACTCAGAACAACAGCATCCCACTGAAGCTGGAACACAGCTGGAGAATCAAGGATATGTGTGTGTGTGTGTGTGTGTGTGGATGAGCTCTAAGAATCACAAAGCACTGGTTAATACGTGTTATGGCTTCTTGGTCAGCAAACAAGGAATTCTTTGATTTGAAATGAATCTTTCTTTCCTATCTGAAGGCCAGGAAGGTGATAGATGTGGTTAGAATGGGTGGAATGGTAAAAAGTGATATCAGGTGTTGCTGTTGATACTCAAATAGGGACACATTCACCCGGGGGGCTGTGTGTGCTTTATGTGTCCTGCTGTGTGTGTTTATGTGTGCGGCAAGCTCTGTAAGGAAACGGAACCAGACAAGTGTGCTGAACACCCTGAACGTCACTTCCAAGTTTGAGTTCTGGAGCAGCAGACAATAGTCACATCCTATTCTCCATTTAGAGCGGCTCCACCGGGACAGGAGACCGAACTAAACTGCTTTGCTTAGAATTTTAGCACCAAGAAAGATAAGAAAACTGAATATTCAGGTCAAGATGTGCACGCGTTGCCTTTGCTTTACCTAACAGGCTGGTTGATAGCTGCCCCCCCCCCCTGCAGAGTGAGACCAAGCGAGTGGCTTGTATGTCTGTTTCACCAATCTGCTTATGTAACAGCGGGTCATTTTGGGCTCACTGCGACAGGGGGCTCTGCTTCTTTCAGGGGATTTCTGCTTCTATGTGAATGGTTTTATCTCTCTTTAGGTATTTTTTACATTAAATAAGACAGTCAGGGCTTATTAATTTGTGCACTGACCTTGCACAGGCTCAGATGAGGTTACATGGTGTCTCTTTTGGTGTTTGCGTGTAATTAGTGAATGCCCACCAAGAGACAATCTGCTCTTGTTGGCTTCTCAATAGATGCCACTGTGTTTTCTGCAGCCTAATCAAATTTCACGTGACACTGCCTGTTGGAATGCTGAATGGCCGAGGCTTTGGTCCCGATGGCAGTCACAGGGGGTGACATCAGTGCAGGATGAGAACTCTCTGACCGAACAGAGCTGCTTTATAATGTAGAGCTGACTGCAGAGGGATGCATATACTTACCAATAATAGATGTGCTGCTTGTTCACTGAATTGTGAGGGACTTGATTCTTTCTTCTATCTCAGGCTTGACACCATATCTGAGATTAAATAAACAGAAGCTCGTCCTATTTTTGTCCTTTAATCCACCTTCAGTGATCAGACAAATCTGATTCTGGTATGAAGTTGTCATCCGCCAGTGCCAGGTGACTTCCTGTCCTTGTTGTTCAGCTGATGAATATGAGTGATGTTTAACATTGTGTGCCTGTTTTAGGGAAAGAGGACCAGTGATGGTGAAGGCTGTGAAGCCATTAAGTAGATAAGAAGTTAAACATCTCTGTGTAGAATGTGTTAACATGGCTGCAGTAGGAGGCGTGATAATTACAGCCGAACAGAAATAAGCCCTTAAGCGTTCATTTAAACATTAAAACAAACCTCCCTCCTCCCCCGCCCGCTCTGTTGAGCCGTAAGACATTTACAAGTGTGTTTTTTATGCCAGCTCTTTGGTGGGTACTGGTGTCGGGAGCACAGTGGCTTTTTATTGTGTCAGCTGATGAAACCAAGGCTGACGCCAAATGATGTCAAGCACTCGCGCATCGTCTTGAAGGCTGTATTCGAGGCAGCGAGGGAAATGGATGCCATGGCAACTCAGCGTGAGGCTTGATTTTTTTGCCTCTCAGCCAGAGCCAGCTCTAATTTGTATCCTTAGCTAAGAGCATTGACTCCCCCTCTGATTGCTCGCTCCCACCTACCAGTCTGACTCCGAGCGATGCTCCTCGCTCGCTGCAGTTTCCTGTCTCAGGGTGCTGTGCGTCATCAGGCAGGTGAGGTGTTCCTGAATGAACGCGTCACTGCTGGCAGCTGATGGAGACGGTTCTTCGCTTGCCATTTGCTGCTGGATTTGTTTTCCTGATGTAGTGGTGTTTGAGATGTTCATGGTGGGTTAGAGAAATAAAAGACGAGCACTGTTTTGGAGTGTGGATAAATAAATACAGCACCTCACTCGCTGCTGTCAGCTGATTATGCTCTCCATCATACATCTTATGCGTCTACCCTGATCACATTTTTATCACACAAACATTATTTTATAACCTTGATGCTGACACGAGTCGTGTGCAAAACATGTAAATAATGAGAAAGAGAAAAATAATAAATAAAAACAAATTCCGTGTCAGTGTTTCCTGCTGCAGAGTGTGACGGATGAGCAGTGTTGCACTGTCTGTTCTTAGTGTAATGAGTTGAGTTACATAACATTTCTGAGGGTTTCTTTCCTCTGAGCAGCTGAATTGTCCTTGATGTTACCAGAATGTGAACATGTTGTTTTTTTTCTGTCCTGCTGATGTCATATCCTGTCATCCTCGGTTGTGCCTCATCATAAATTCTGACTCTGCTCTAATCAAGGTCAAATCAAATCTCTGCTTACTGACACAAAACAAAACTAAAAGCCTGCATCGTATTTTACTCGACGTTTCAGGTGAGAGCTTTGAGCAGAGTCCCATTCGCCGGTCCTTCAAGTCAAAGCTGCTGGCCCACTACCCCAAGAACACAGACAGGAACCCCTTCAACAGAGATGCTGTTAACATGGTGAGATGTTGATGAGGAGTTGCTTTTCATTTTATATATATTTACTCATATTTAATAGTTGTAGAACTGAAACTCAGGAAAATTACTCTTCTGTGAAGAAATCATCTGTATGTTTTATTACAAAATCCCCCTTGAATTTAGCATTTTTTAAGCATCATTCCTCTTTGTGTTGCTCCTCTCCAAGCTTGTTATCTTCCACTGAATGTATGGATTTAAAGCAAATGCGTCAGGAGCTGCTGCCTCTTTCTTTTTAATGCCTTAATATGCACCTTGTTCATTGTTCACTGGAGGAAAATCAGGTCGGGATATTGAAAGCAACCTAACAGATCACTCAGATGGGATTAAGTTAATGCTAATTCCTCCTTATAAAACCAACTAAGACCCACTACTCAACACTGATATTCAATATCATTCAAAATATTTTTTTCTTTGTTTTATCTTGAATATTTTTTTACTTTGCTTTGTGTATTTAAATGACTGAAAAGCTTCCATGTTGGTGCAAATGCAGTCTCAGTAAATCAGTTCCCCCCAAAAGGCTTTTGTTTTGCTTAAACTGCTTCCTGTTCTTGTTGATTTCAGCTCTGTATGCCCAGAGGTCTGTCCTTCCGCACCCAGGCGGACAGACTTGATCCTCAGTTTCACTCCTTCACACTCGCTTCTGATGATGGAACGCGTTCCTACGGCTTTGTTCACACCTTCTACGAGGAGGTGACAAGTCCTCCAATTATCACTGCCATGCAGACACTTTTTCAGATGCACCACGTAGAGCACCACTCCTCTTCGTCAGCCTCTTCCTCCTCTTCTTCGGCCTCCTCGCCCTCCACCTCCAGCATGGACTCTCTTGCGAGCAGCTTGGAGGAGTCTGATGTGGAGTCTCTGGCCGGGGTTTCCGGATGCCTCGGCTGCGTGGGCTCATTCGATCCAGCACGTGACACCTTGTATGCATCCAAAGCCCTCTGCCTCGTCACGCCGCTTCCTTTTCTTCAAGCTTCGCGGCAGTTTCTGGCTCAGCTGCACCAGGCTGTTTCATCGCAGACAGCCCCACCTCTCCCTCTGGAGAGCTACATCCATAACATCCTGTACGAGGTGCCCTTGCCTCCACCTGGGCGTTCACTGAAGTTTCATGGAGTGCATGCTCCCATCCTGTGCCAGAGACCCGGACCAGCAGAGCTTCCACTGGCTGACTATCCTCTTGGAGAGGCATTCTCCTTGCTGGGTGTTGATAATATGGTGAAGCTACTTACCTGTGCACTTCTGGAGACACAAGTCCTGCTCTACTCCCAGGGTAAGCCCATCTTCAAGTAGTCATATTACTGTCATTTTTGTATCATGCTTTACATAAAAACAGTTTGTATTACTGAAGTTTTGTTTGTTTACTTGTTTCACCATCTGATGTCTGCTTGGGCATGTCATGCAACTGTGCGTTGTTGTGGAGAATAGAGAAGCTAAAACAGTATTTCAGACATAAAATGATAAGGACTTATGCAGCATTGTAGAGCCTGAGAATGTACTTTTCTTTACATGAAGCATGACACCCTGATCTACCAACACCCCCCAAAAATCTGACCCCATGAATGAGAATGATATGAGCTCCTCGAGGTTTAATTGCCAAATCTTTTGCTTTTCCTGCGTCTGCTATGCAGGAGGTTGGTCAGTGAGAGTTTCTATTTGCAGCATAGTCAGGGTTTGTTGAATACCTAAAACATATACGAACAGAAAAACAGCTTTTAAGTTAATATAATGTATGGAAAATGTATGATTGTAGTAAATTTATTAAAAAGGAAGAATTAGAGGGAAACTGACAGCATAACTACAAGAACTGTGTTGTGCTTTGTATATAAACAGAAATATTAATTAGACTAAAAAGTGTTGACAGCTTGGCTAATATGCTGCTTTGAATAATTAAAAAATTAGGTCCTCCCTGAATACTTTAGGTTGATCAAATCCAACTAATGTCTCATCCTTCTTTTTTTAATCTCTTCAGACTACCAGCGTTTGATGACGGTGGCAGAGGGCATCACCACTCTGCTATTCCCATTTCAGTGGCAGCACATCTACCTGCCCATCATTTCTACGCCCCTGCATCACCTTCTGGATGCTCCTGTGCCTTTCCTGATGGGTATCCAGCGCAGAGATGGAGCTCAACGTTCCTCCCTACATCTTCCACATGAGGTGCATAACTGACAGAGTGCTGACGCGGAAATGCGTTTTTTTTATTTCTTTGTGTCTTACGGGAGATTAGCATCAGATTAAGCAGACATTTCAATATCAATCATACAAAGGGGGGAGACATGTGGAAGCATTCTCGCAGTATATGCAGATTGGATATATATATATATATATATATATATATATATATGTATTTCCACATAGCTGCCTA
>JBAMHV010000010.1:21845048-21883640 GCA_037177535.1 Pseudomugil gertrudae
ATATGTATATATATATATATATAAAGTTCCAGTAACAGTTTTTTGTATCCACAAAAACTGACAGTAAATGGACAAAACCTCCTGTTTAATGAAAGCTTTTAGTCTTTTGTTGTGTAGCTTCGGTATTCGGCAAACTTTCCAGTTCAGTGCCACCCTTCAGGTATTCTTATGTTATTAATAGTCGGTGGTTTCTCTCTGCAGGGACCGGCTTCTGTCTCAGTGGCTTCCCCTGCTGGCAGACTGCCCTCTGACAGCTCGAACATACGAGGACGGAGCCTTGCTGCGGGACCGTGCGTCCGTGCACTCCCTCTGTCGTATTCTGCAAACGCTACACGAGTTTAGCGTCACCCTGGAAGTGGCACTAGTTAAAGGAGTTGACCTCTGACCCTGCCCAGCTCCTGTCCCAAAACACAGTGCAGGCACACTGATGTGTTAAAATATGTCCATCTTCCCATCTGTGGAAGGAGGAAGTCCCTTCAGACACCTGCAACATGTGACTTCATCATTAACAGCCAGCAGACCAGAGGAAGACACTGGCTACACAAGCACCAAACATATTGCCTTGTTCACTGATGTAAATGTCTTATATACTGTATTTGCTTCAGGAACTAGTCGTATGCTTGTTTACACTGTGAAATTCTGTTTCCTCAAGGAGAAATGGAGTCATTGAATAAACTCACAGCCACAATAGATATTTTCCCTGCAGACATGTACTGTGTCTGACCTTAGAACAACTATAACTGTCCTTCTACTGCTGTATTGCTTGCACTTGAATTTTAAACATGCATGGCCAGAAATCTTAGTCTCATGTCTTTTGGGTGTTGTGATCTGAATTGTCATAACTCAGGCCCTCTAAACCTTCTTTCCTTTGATATGTTAAATATATATATATATATTGTCAATATAAAAATAATGCTCTCATTGTATAATTTAAAGAAAAAAGTTACATTACGTTCTTGTGATGCAGTGTAATGTCAGGCCTGATTATCATTGTTTATGTCATAAAATCCTCAGTTGGTAAAACACTGGATCTAAACTGGTGTCCTAGTTGTGTCAGTTCAGATAATATTTTGTCAGAAAGCCCCCCCACCCTTTCCTCATTGTAAATATTTTGCTTCATCAGATCTTTCACAGAACTGCTTCATCTTTTCCATTGAAGTTGTACCCATTTGTTATCATGGTGTAATGATTTGTGGAATATTTTCCTGTATAAAGACCTTTTGTTTGTGTTTGTGGACAGTAATTCTGAATATGCTTCCTTATGTGGATTATAAAACGTGTTTAGTATTTCTGAACTTTGCAAAACCCATTCAATAAATAAAGCACAGGTCCGTAAAACCGTTAGATATTATGTTTCTCTTTTTAATTTAACCGTTGGGCAATTATGAAGATGTATTCATTAGCAAGCACTGTAACCTACTATGACCAAGTCTCTGTTGTTTAAATACAGAATAGATAAAGCAATAATGAATTATTTATGTGTGCTGTTAAAATTATTAAAGTTATTGACATAAATGACATGTATTTGTTTGTGTGTAACTTTATAAAACGTTGGAAGAGGTATGAATCCTGCATTAATTACTATTCACAAATATAAAATGAAGAGTTTAGTCTCTGGTGTCTAACTATGGATTGTTGTGATGATGCAAAAACAACCACCAGTATTTGAGATGTTTTCTTGCTTCAAGAACAAGTAACTAAAAATTAATGGGTCATTGTGCAGAACTTACAACGCTTTTGGCTCCTGTTTTTATCTGAATTAACCCTGTATAAAACATACTGACCCTGCAGCACAATTTAGCTATTATGTATTTATAATAGTAGCCTAAGCAGTGTTCTCTTTATATGAAAGTAGAATATGGTTAAGGACAACATAATTTATTCATAATTTGTTTGCCTGATATATTCTAAATATAATGTAACGAAAAAAATCTCGGAAAATTTGACAGTAGGTTTATTTTATTTTTTTTATATACAAGTGGCTGTTTGTCCTTCACTCGTCACTGGGTGAATATCTAAGTTTTCACCCACCTTTTACGTGCCATTAATCCAGTCTTGCAATTCAGATCAACAAAGCGCATCTACGTGCAAGACGTCGAGCCCTCTGAAAAGCATCGTCTCCCCAGACGAGCCATCTGGCGCTCTGTAGTAAAACGACAGGCCCCGCCCCTTTGCTTACATTCTCCAATGTGCCATAGCAACCGGGGCCGAGCCCCCTGTTCCCGCGTAACGTTTCCATCCTTATAAGGCCAGCAGAATGCAGACGCACGCACACGTCACACGTCGTTTATGTAAATAATTTGATTGAAGAAATAGAAAAAAAGCCTTCTGCTGTGCTCTGAAATGGAGGTGTGGATGTGACGCATGCGCACTAGCTCCACAACTATCCAGTCCCGTCCTAAAGCGCAGACATCAACAAGAGAGCGGGTTTACTGATGCGGGTTCGTTTTCTTATTACACACATCGTAACGACGCGCTACAAGGACTAATATTTTGTATCAGCTTGACTCAGCTTACGACAAGGTAACAATACCAGTCGGTTTGTGTTTGTTTTTTGCGTCTTGAAGAGGTTTTAAAGTCTTATTCTGTGCGTTGAAGATGTCTAATTAAAAACAAGCTTCGAGTTGAACAATTGCTCTTTTTAGGCCTGCTGCAGGACCGAGTGACTGGTCAGTTTTACGTGTTGGATATGTTTTAACAGATTTAAGTAAGATTTAAAAGTGGAATTAAATCTAGATAAACGCGAAGAAGTGTTTAAATGTGTTCAGAATGGACTCACATGCAGACACGGAGATAAAATGATGGTTGTTGTTGTTATTGGTCTGCTCGGTGCATTTCACTGCGGGAGGAAATTACTCATTTTCATCGCTACGGTGATCTAACCAAACTCGTTTTTTTGGTGTGTTTAAGTTAGAAACATGGTTTTCTGAAAAGGAATAAGCATCCATAGGGTGGTTGTAGTGCGTGTCCTGCGTGCTACACATTTATGCCTGCTAAATAAGCCAAGTTGAATCTCTCACGCCCACCCGGACCAGAGATGCGCCTCAGCACGCGGCCGCTGCTGTCAACAAAACAGCTCTCGTAAACCCAAACTACTTTTAAACGCCTTGTGAAACTCAAACTTGGCAAATAATGCTATTTGGTTTAAGAAACGAGCATAAAAACCGACTTTGAAACGGCAGTCGCTTTGAACTTCGCGCACATGTAGTTGAATGTGGTCTGTTGCAGTGACGCGGCTGTGGAATAACAAAGAGTAAAGATCAAATTACACGATCGTAACAGAAAATATTTCTCCTAATGTTGAAATGGAGATCATTTGCTTTCGGAAAACGTTAGTCTCAGTTTGGTCTGTGAACGTGAAGTTGACGTGGAGAGGGGGAAGTCGGACATCGTCGAGCAGAGGACGGTCATCATAAAATGGGTGCGCAAGAAGCAGGTCGTGTGGCATGCCATGCTTCCTCGCTGGAGTGGGCGGTGAAATGAGCGACTTGCACTTTTTTATCGATATAAATTAATACTATATTTTATTTTAAAAGAGTGAGTTTGGTATTTAAGCAAGTCCGGGAGCTTTCAGGAGGATTTTTACGGTTGATTTTAAATATTGCAGCTTTTGCGGAAAATCGCATCACACCCCCTTCTCCTCATTGCCTCCGCCTTTGAAGTGTGTTGCCATGTTGAGTTGCGTCACGTACTGTATTCTGCTGCAGAGATCGTGTGTGAATTACAGATGAAGCACACCGACACGAAAACAACTGATGGACTTGCACGACAGTAATAAACCGCTTACGAACGTGTTGTTTTGTGAAGTTGACAGACAAATTATATTTTAAATGTTAATTGAAATGGTTGTGTTATCATTTTGTATACTTACATACCTATGTGATATGTTATATATATGGGTGTGTGTGTAATTGAACTGTACACCTAGTTGCAGCAGCTTTCCCCCCTGTAATCAAAACGGCACTTTGACAGCAATTATGTAATTTAACTGTATAACTGCATATAAGAGCACATAATACTCTAAAAATGTAAGTGCTGAATTAATTATTTTTTGGGATGGATGTGACTTTTCTAAAACTGACATACCCTTTTATTGTAGAAAGTGCAAAATAATGAAATTGTACATATATTTAGGCTATCAGTGAAGATTTTATATAGACTGATTATTTGTAGAAAAATACCCTGAAGTTTTTTTTCCCTTTCAGTCAATGTAATCTACATATTTGTGGATGAAAAAGCTTGGACAAATCGTCTTGTAGGTCAAATGTGCATTACAAATAAGCTCGCTTTGCCTTACTTGTAGTTTTTTTATTGGCATGTATTTTTTAATTTAAGAAAAAAATCCACCCGTGTTTGCTGTAAACATCAGAGTGAGAGGTCTTCGCTTTTACCTGCTCTCTGTCTGCTCTCTGTGGCACCGCACTG
The DNA here is from genome assembly GCA_037177535.1 of Pseudomugil gertrudae. NCBI lineage: Eukaryota > Metazoa > Chordata > Actinopteri > Atheriniformes > Pseudomugilidae > Pseudomugil > Pseudomugil gertrudae. The sequence goes on from JBAMHV010000010.1 coordinate 21,849,474, forward strand.
TCAGAAGACCCATAGGACTGATGGCAAGAGGGGGGGGGGGAACCAGTCTGGGGGGCGCGGCTCGCAGTTTTGCCGCAGTTTAGGTCCACATGTGCATTGGAGATTAAACTTTGCCTAGCAACATAAATCTCGGTACTTTTAGAAAAGGCGTGCGTGATCTATTTTGTCTCATTCCCGGGAATCATTAGATTTTTTTCTGGTTGTAAAATATATGATATTTTTCTTTGCATTAAAGAGTAATTGTGGGGGAGCACAAGTGCGTGCGAGTTTCCAAAAGCAAGCGTGAATCCTCTGAGCGCAGCATGGTGACATTATCTGTCTGACACGCTGTCTGACCTACTTCCACCATGTGGGTCATAGCGGAGGGATGCTCCACCAAATTCGCACGATATGATATTAACGATTTACAACATTTTGAATAAATACCTTCCCACTTAACAGCTCTATTGCACAAACCCACAACGAGGTGCTGCAGTTCACTTACGATGCACATCGATGAAAGCTCCAGGTGTTAATATTGAAATGTGTGTGCACCCAGATGTTCGGCTTTCACAAGCCCAAAATGTACCGGAGTCTGGATGGATGCTGCATCTGCCGCGCGAAGTCATCCAGCTCCCGTTTCACGGACAGCAAGCGCTACGAGAAGGACTTCAGGAGCTGTTTTGGGTAAGAGACACACCTGGGCACGTGGGGTGTGGACAGCGAGCTGCAGAATATGAAACCCTCCTTATTTCTTTCATAATATATTCGTGTTGACTCGCAATGTGATTGGTTTGCAGGCTGAGCGAAACGCGATCTGGAGAAATCTGTAATGCATGTGTGCTCCTCGTGAAACGGTGGAAGAAACTTCCTGTGGGAACCAAGAAGAACTGGAACCACGTGAGTTTAACGTGCAAGCTGATGCCGTTATGATGATACAAACCTGGGTTTTAAAATAATCCTTCTGTCAGGTTGTCGATGCAAGAGGAGGTCCCAGCCTAAAGATCACCTCCAGACCCAAGAAAATAAAGTCCATTTCCAAGAAAGCAAGGCCAAGCCAGATCAACCGGCTGCAGAAAGAGCTGAAAAGAAACAGTAAGTGCAGCCTGCTCACAGAGTTTGTTAGGGATAACCACAGGGTAAGATGTTTGTGTTGTGCCGTTTACCAGATTCAGATGCGCACAGCACCACTTCCAGTGCCTCCCCTGCTCAGTCTCCCAGCTACAGCAACCTTTCAGATGATGGCTCCGACACCGAGCTGAGTCCAGGTTCCAGCCGCTCTCCTGTTTTCTCCTTTCTGGACCTGACCTATTGGAAGAGGTATGTACGACTCAGCACGAGCACATCTTCTGCATCCTTTATTTATCATAGAAAATGTCACAATACCACAAGTTTCTCCACTTAAGATTCATTATTTCACACGTTTGAATGTTTCTGAAAGCATCTCATCAATAGTCCACCCACACTTTTCTACATATCCTTCTCTTTCCTGCCCATTCTGTAGAGTAGAGCAACTCTCCCTGGTCTCATCACTCAGACTCAGTGACACATTCCACCTGAAGAGTCAAACCACGGAGAGCAATTAAATGCATCTGTGGTTGTGCAGCACATTTACTCATATGACGAACGTCTCACTCAAAAACGAATTTATCAAAGGTCAGGACATTTAAACAACGTTGGTCTGGTTTAATGGCACAGTTTGGTCCCTGACCTTTTTCCAGCTAAGTCTACGTTTGGTAGAAATAAGTTCCAAATAGCACAATAATTAAGTTTTAATGGATGCTGCGTCACTTACTCAGCTTCATGCACTGATTAGTGCTCACCTTTCTTCAAGATTTCATTTGTTTTGACATGTTTTAGTCATTTTACATAAAAATGGTTGTGACATAATTCACCATAAACACCAGTTAGTACTGTGTTTCTCTTCATCTAGCTTTTATGAGTACTTGCAATCATCCATCCATCCAATTTCTACCACTTATTCCCTGAACGGGGTCATTAGGGGGCTAGAGCCAATCCCAGCAGACATCAGGTGAGAGGCGGGGTACACCCTGGACAGGTCACCAGTCCATCACAAGGCCTACTTGTAATCAATAAAAAAATTAGGTTCCAGGTTTCTCTTATAACATTTCACAGATCTGAACCATTTTCTCTGTAAATGTAATCTGATTACAGCGAGCAGACTGTTTGCAGAAATAGTTTTGTAAGAGAAAAGTTTAATGTTCTTTCTGCTCTGGGGTGAGATGCATCATTATGTGGAAAAATGGCCTCAGATTAATCAAACCCTCCTTTTGTCTGATAGACTGAGACGATAATTCCTGTTTCTGCCTTTTGTTGATGCATATTTGCTGTTTTCCATTACTTTGTTTCTGTTATAACACTGTTACTTCCTTATTTTAAAAACTTTTTCCTAAGTTTACACGCAGCTGGCTGCACACAGATAACATCTTTTGGCACATTCTGAGTTGCGCTGCCTCCTTAAAGGAGTTTTATAACCTCTGCACTGGATTAACTGGCAGCTTTTGTTGTGACCATGTTTCCAAACATTTAACTTAGCACGGCAGCTCCTTAGGTGCCCCAAACATTTCATTTTAACCATCTTATCGTCAGAAATGCAGATAAAAATAGTAAATTTCTCCTGGAGATCAATAAAGTATCTATCTATCATCTATCTATCTAATTATAATAATGATGCCCACATGATGGATAAAAAAGGAAATAGTCTGTTTCTATTTGTTTTATTTCCTTTTACAAAGCTTAAAAGCTGAGTGAACACCATCTAAATGTGATGATTTACCAGAGATTTTACAGCAGCTGCATGAAAATAGCTTAAAATTAGTCAAACCTACATTTGCATTTGTAACATCACCTTTTTTCACATCACATAAACAAACTGATACACTATCAGGGACTAAACGAGTTGTTTTGTGTAATTATGTACTTTTATTAATTTTAAGATTTTTTATGCAGGACTTTTTTCTTTAGAAAGTTGATATTATAACTTAGACAAAGTAATTACATCCATGTTTTACCATTCACTCTCATACAAATGAGGTTTTCCTTGTTCACATTTTCAGCCACTATTATGTAACAGAGACATGATGCTCAAGATACTTAATAATTAAGAGCAAGTTAAGAATAAATAGTTACATAATTGAAGAAAATGTAGTTACTTAAATGGATTTTGACCTGAAAATACATGTGTGAGTCAACAGAGTTGTAGAATTATCAACATGTCTTTTACTTAAATTCTGACAATAATTTAATGCAGTTTTTTTTATTACAACATGCAAAACGCGTCAGCCTTCAGTGGTTGCTTTGAACAGTCTTCAGTAAACACAACGTGTCCTGTTTTGTGTAGGCAAAAGGTCTGCTGTGGGATCATCTACAAGGGGCGCTTTGGGGAGGTGCTCATCGACCCCCATTTGTTCAAACCGTGCTGCCGCAAAAAACAGCGGCAGCAGCAGCAGCAGCAAAGAGAGGAGGAGGAAGAGGAGGAGGAGGAGGAAGACGAGGAAGAAGAAGTGGAGGTAGATGAAGGGCAAGTGGGGGTGGAAAAACCCCAGATGGAGGGGGAAGAGAAGGAGACGCCTGTGTGTGAGGAAAATGCAGAACCTGCTAAGCTATGTGTCACCATAACAACACCCCCAGCCAGGAGTGGCGAGGTGGGAGAGGAAGGCTGGTGAAGTCACGAACCCCCCCTCACTTTGCCGACATCTGTGAAGACATCTTGGGGTGCCGTTCTTTTCTTTCTTTCTTTCTTTTTCCCTCACAAGGACTTACAGAAAGAAGTTGCCTCAGATTGCCTTCAATCATAAAGCAGCTAAAAATCCTTTGATCGTCTCCATGACAACATTGGAGCGTTGTTTATTATGTGTAAATGATAACTTATGAACTGTTGTTTTCCATTTTGTCTCTTTATTTGCGTTTAATATTTTTGACCATTCTCTGTGGTGTTATTGATCGACTTTAGATGCTGGAGCTCTGGTTTGCTGGTACATTCAATGGACTTTATTCCAAAACGCAACACATCCACAGATTTATAGCAAGAGGTGCTACTTGAAGTTCACGACTCCATTTTCAAACTGAACCTATTCTCACTGTGGATATTTTGTAAACATTCTTGTTAATATAACTATTATAAAAGAGTTGTGTTGCTTTCTTTTTAGAGTAGAAATCTCCTTTTTTTAACGGGTGGGTATCCCGTTTTGGAATGAACGACACTATAGACTGACAGAGTACAGATGTGTACAGTTACCCTTGTGTTTTTCTGACCTTTTACAAATGACGTCCACTCCTATCAAAGGGTTTTGTGTTTGTAGTCTTGATTAGAGTTTCTCCGTGCAAATATGTATGTGGATCCCATGTTAAAAAGGCCTATTCACAGCTTCAACAGCAAATACACCAGCCTTAAATGTGTGTTACAGACAGTGCTAGTGTTAACTCTGGATTGGTATTAAGGAACAAAAAGGGACAGTAGCTATATCTATTGTGGCCTCAGCAACACATAGTGCATTTTGCATGAATGGCAAGCCCACTCATCCAAAAGACCTGAAATGATCTGATGCATGAGTCTTCTTCTAAAATTGCATGGCCTTATACAAACTGTAAATCTTACTTTTATTTTTTTGGATCCATTTCTCTGAAGTTTGAACTTATTTTTATATGTAAACAAAAAAGAAAAGAAATGGATGAATTAAAGTGTCTTTGCATAATAATACCACACAATACAGCAGCAAAACACAAAATCGGTCTATAGTCATTCAGCAATATCAATATCAGTGATTTCTGTCATTTCTGGGTCAGTTTATGGTAAAAGTCGTTATATAAGCTGAAATTCTATGCCATTGCCTCTAATATACCACAAATGTGTTGTGACATATAGCCTGATATTACTTTATTTATCAAATGAAAGCCAAAGCACATTGAAATTCACCCAATGTCAAATCAATGCAGGTTTTCTATGGACACTTGTGCTTGTCCTGGGTCATTTGTATCTATGTTTATGGTATTTAAAAAATGAAAACACTAATATGAAATTTCATACTTGTGATGTTGTAGTTGGGAACTGTGGGTGTGTTCTGTACATAAAGGGTTGGGTGAGTCATGTGACTCTCATTCAGTTTCATTATTTATTTATTTCATATTTATTTGTATCCTTGCTTAGAAGCATTGTACTCTGAATTTTGCTCATTTTTAGCTTCTCACTTTTAGAAAACAAAAATATAGTTCTCAGGCAAACTTCCTGTAACACTGCGTTGAATTGACTTTCCAGTTGTCAATATTTGTGAAATGTTAAGTATTTATTTACTCATCGGTTGAGTTGCGTGCAACCTAACTTATTCTATATCATCACTTTGCATTTGTATCATGTAAACTGTAACGACTGATAGATTGCAACCAAACTGTACTTCTCCCTTTTTACCTTAAAGCTTACAAATGTTATAGTATACATGGTAGGATATCTAACTCTAGATTTGCATGTACTGTTGCTATGCATTTATTTAGCTTACAGGTTAGACAAAGCGATTTTGTATTTTTTATACATCATGTACCTTTTTTTACTTGTCCCTTAATAAAAGTAATTTTGTGAGTTTTATGGGAGTGTGAAACTAAGTTTGTTACTGTTTGTGAAAAACTGAACAAGGCCGAAAGCATAGGGATCATTTTCTATAAGGATGAGATGAGCAAACTACTCCCTGAGGAAACTTTAAAACCTCAATGTATGCAACAAACCAAAAAAGTCCATGTCACTTTGTCTAGATTAACTACTTGGGCAAAGTATACAGGAATTTCTGCTGGAATAATCCAAATACACATGAAAAATATTATTCTTATGTAATTAAATTCAAGTCTTTTACTAATAAGGCTGTTTGTAAAGTTATTCCCAAATTGTTTTCTACTAAAATACACATTTGATCTTGTAAGTTTAAAGAAAAGGTGTTTTACCAATGCACATTTTACAGAAAGTACAGTATATTAGGTTTGATCCAGAAAGAATCTTGATTTGACATTTGGAAAACCCTGTTTAAAAAAACTACTAAGAAAATAAATTAAGCAAAAATCTATTTTAAAATAGCTTTAAATAGCCTTTTAAAGCTCATTCTTCCTTATAGATAACAGATAAAAGTGTCCTAAATGTAAATATTTGCCTCTATCCACATGACAAAAGTAAATAAGTGAATTATAAATATGTAAACATCCATTACTTTATCTATTTGTTTATAAAGATTACTTGCAAAAGGTTAAATATTTTTCACTGACAAGGAATTCAGTGTAAACATACATAATCAACGGGTGTATTAATAATATGTAAGCGCGTGAAAAAGATGGGGGTAAAAACGTGTACCGGAAACGACGGTCTTATGACCGGAAGTTAATTAAAACACGGAAGTACTTTGTTTTTGTCTTACAGTTGGATATCAGATGTAGTTTTAACCATCTCTTTAAATAACCAAAGGTCGAAAATTAACAACTGGGAGGCCTGAGGTTAGTAATTTGATTTTCGTTGTGACATGTTATTTTTTGTATCTGTATTTGTGTTACCTAAATGTTTAACTAGGATACAAATCGGAGTAAAAAGCGTCTTATGTGAGCTTCGCGTGTAAAAACCATTCTGTAAATACGTTACTTCAGTAAATGTGGACCAATCATTACAATATAGGTGTTGTCACCGTAAATTAATCTAAAGTATCGCCGCCGAGTGTTTGTTCATGCCATCATCTAGCTTTCCTGCTGGCTTCTTGTAGATTCAATGTAGCTTGTTGAGTTTGCTGGACTGTGTAAATCTCACTGACACTTGTCAATAAAAACCTGTATTCGCAGTTTTTCATAATGGTGGAGCCCACAGCATCTGGCGTTTTCTGTAACAGGATGCTGAGCATGGTTAACTCTGAGGATGTGAATGCTATTATCCAGGCTCAAAGACACATGTGAGTTTAGCCTGATTATGTTACATTTTATGCTATAAAATATACAATGAGTATTATCTTATTTATGTAGTGTGTCTGCCCTGTTCTACAAAGAAGTTATGGTTGCTGGTTTTCTTCTATTTCACTATGCAAACAGGCTTGATCGCTTTGAAAAAACAAATGAAATGCTGATCAACTTTAATGGACTGTCAAATGTACGACTGCAGCAGATGAATGAGAGGTTCCTGCTTCACACCCGCATCCTGACTGAGATGAAGAAAGATCTTGATAGTATTTTTAGAAGGATTAGGTAGGTCATTATGCCTCCACTGCAAAACACAAGTTTATTCACAACCTCTGATGATTGGTCTCCTCTGCTTCTTCAGGACATTAAAAGGGAAAGTTGCTAAACAGTACCCAGAGGCTTTTAGCAGTAAGTTATTTTTTCCCATCAAAATGTTTTCAAGCACTATTAACTTCTACAAAATCAAAGCATTAGTAAAACATTACTTTCCTGCTTCCAGATATCCATGAGTCACCCATCTTGGAGGATGATGATGATGAATTTGACCCAATTCCTCCAAGTTTTGCCACAACCACCACAACAGCCACTTCAGAGCAGAGCACGGAATCATGTGACACAAGCCCTGACGTTATCTCGCCTACTGTCAGTAGATGCTCTGAAGATTACTCTCAAGAGCCGCCGGACACACCCACCTCGGATGTTTTAGACACAGCTGTCTTGCAAGATGAGGGCCCGGACTCTGTACCTGCAGAGTAGAGGGAACAGCTTGCAAATAGATCAATAAAGTTCTGTTACTTGAAACTAAGCTTCACCCTAAACTCTAAGCAGCAGGAAATGTTGTGTCTATGAGTAAATATTGGTCTCTAATAGCTTCTGTTTTAATGATCCGTTTGCTAAAGGTCACAGGCTTGACCTTAGAGGTGTCTGATCTCAGAGAGCATTGAACTTTTGTTGGCACTCTTATTTTTCTTATGCCTGCTTATCACCTGAATACCAAAAATACTTGAAGTTGTGTAAATTTTTTTTACCTATAGTGTTGTCAGTGAATCTAAGTAAAAATCCTAATAATGTGTTTGCAAGCATATTTATTATTAATTTAAATTAGGTTTCTCATCATAATTACATACTAGAAATGCTCACAATTTAATGTTCTCATGGACAATAAAGCAGGTATTCAGGGGCTCAACATAAAGAATTTGTCCTCAGCGACAATTAGGTCCAAGTCTAACCCAAATAAGAACATGTGAAGTTTGTGAACCTTTACCACACTAGTTTTCTCACTTTTACATGGTTATTTACCATTTTTCCTCATTGGGCTCCTGTTACATGTCACTTTCCTTCACAGCAAATTAAAGAAGTTTTTGTGTAAAACCTAAATTCTTTTTTAATTTATTTATTATATTGGAACACCACTTTCAGTTTGAGGTTTAATAAAATACCTGCTTAATGTTATGTTCATAAATAGATTCACAATTGTAGGTTAAACTGAACCCATCTTCAGTATACCTGAATAAATATAATATGGGTTTCTACTATCCATCCATCCATCCATTTTCTTCCGCTTAATCCCAGAGCGGGGTCGCGGGGGGGCTGGAGCCAATCCCAGCTCAACGGGCGAGAGGCGGGGTGGGTTTTTACTAGAAAATACAAATTCAGTGTTAATACAATTACAAAATATGAATATCAATACACTGTTTTAACTATATTGGAAGCACTGTGCTTACTACTGATGTGATTGAGAATACATGTGATGATACACATTTGTTACATTTAAGTTATTCAGGATTGTTTTGCAAAGGAACTAGCATAGTATAAAAATGCTATCTTCAAGTAAACAAATCAAAACAAGTATATTTGCTATTTTTGAGACCATACACCTATAATTGACGGCCATGAAAGAAAATTAACTAAATGTGCATACTCAGGAAAATACTCCAAGCGCATGACCTTAAATGTTGTTCCAGGTCACAAAAGTCTGCTGGATTCTAAAAGAAATCATTATGTTTTTTATCCTAAATAAAATGCAAAGATGCACAGGGCTAACACAACGAGTGGTATAAAATTAAATTCACATTTCTTAGGATTGTCTTGGCTCATGCTTGTTACTCGTTTTCAACCGGGACATTAACATTAAGTACCACTAGAGGGCGCTGACGCTAAAAGACCGCAGTTTGTTTCCAGACAAAGCAACGACAAAGCAGCGCGTCATCAGTACCGGTAACTTCCTTCATGGTCAATGTTTCCTGACTTTAAGTTAAGAGTAGCATCTAAAGCATAAATAATTATTTTTTTATTCAGTTAAGTGCTAGAAACCGCTTGTGTTGCGGCTAAGCCGGCTATCAGGCTAACAAGTTAGCATTTAGCTCGGTAGCTGTCATGGTGAACGACTGAACACCGATGCGTTCCTAAACATTAGTCCACCTCAACCAGGTTGCTGCCAGAAATAATCCACTGTATGAGGGTGTTACAGTCCTCCTAATGGTCCCAAGATGAGAAGGCTGACGAAGAAGAAAGCTCTGACTCTGGTGAAGGAGTTGGATGCTTTTCCTAAAGTTCCAGAGAGCTACGTGGAGTCCACAGCCAGCGGTGGGACAGGTACGGAAACCTGGCTGCTCCAAACACAGCTGCCATGAGCTGAACATGTACCAACTGTAAATCTCTCTCCAGTGTCTCTCATAGCTTTCACTCTCATGGCTGTCCTTGCCTTCCTGGAGTTCTTTGTATACAGAAACACATGGATGAAGTACGAATACGAGGTGGACAAAGACTTTAGCAGGTAGGAGCTGCATGGTTTAATGTGCTCTCTCAGCTCATGTGTCCTCACTGCGGTTTTTATTCATGTGCAGCAAACTGAGGATCAACGTGGACATCACTGTGGCAATGAGATGCCAATGTAAGTACACAGTGGCTATTGTATTAATGTAAGTGTATTAGGCTATTCTATTAATATAAAGTCTAATAAATGTATGTTTATTTACTATAAACTGACCATTACTTGAACCTTCAAATGCTTAGTGAATGCAGCATGTAATGTTTAATGTTGCTCCATATGATGCTATACATCCAAATGAACATGTTATTGTTCATATTGCAGCATAATCTCATCAGCTTGCATATCTGGGTGATAATATATATTTTTGTTGTTAAAAAAAACAGCATGTAAGGTATTAGTGGCTTTGATAGTGATGAAGGGCAAACAGTACAGGATAATTTTTTACACCAACTATAATTAGCAGTTTGCTTTTCAGATTTTGCGTAATTCGGTACATTAGATGTCTGCTTTAGTGTTAATAATTAGTGTGGCACATGTTTTATATTGGTGCAGAGTGCAAATCAAGCTCTTATACTGAAGCTGGATATACGTTAAGCCTGTGAACTAAACATGAGATAACTCACTGCAGACCTGTTTTTTAGGTTTTGAAAACCAACCTGTTTAATGCACAATACTTAAAATAAATTTTCCTTACGTGATTTTGTTTCTTTAATTGTTTTAATACTTGAATTAATAAATACTTATCAAACACATTTGTTTTCTTTGCTTTTTTAATACACTGTTGGATATTTATCTTGTGTTTTGTACCTTTTTTGTGTCCTATTTAATCAGATTTTTTCAAATTCAGTCTCTTAATTTTTTTTAACGACTAACTTCATCAGGGCATTTGAGACCAAATGCTTCCATGCATGTGAGAATTGTCTTGCAGAATGATCTCTCTGGAAATGTTCATCATTTTAATTTTTTAATGATGGTTATAGATATAGGTGCAGATGTTTTAGATCTGGCAGAGACCATGGTTGCTTCAGATGGTTTAAAGTATGAACCAGTAAGTGTGAGCTTTTAGCAATAAAGATACATTTCCCCCTCTGTATCTTTTATCTGACAATTGTTTCTTGTATTGTTTATATTTCAGGTGAATTTTGAGCTTTCTCCAGAGCAAAGATTATGGCACATGTAAGAATCCAAATGAAGTTTCCACAGCTGTAGTGTGATGTAGCGCCGAGGCAATAAGTGCATTATCTAAACACGTCTGTTGCACTAAAAACAAAATAATGTAACATAATCACTAACCTTACACGCATCATTTATTTAGAAAATGTCACTTCTATAATCTTATTTCATGTCTTTGTTTTTATATAACCCACCCATCCTTTTCAGGACTCTTCTGCACATCCAGGAGCGTCTGAGAGTCGAGCACTCTCTGCAGGATTTGCTCTTTAAGTCTGTTATTAAAGGAGCTCCTCCTGTTCCCTTACAAAGGTACTGAACCCTCAAGATGATGTTTTGCAGATGTGATTATGCCGATAAGCCTGGAAGTTCTCAGCCTTGGTGTTTACTTTCCCTTTTTAGCACGGACAGCTCCACTTCCTTTAGTGCCTGCAGGATACACGGACATCTGTATGTCAACAAAGTGGCAGGAAATTTCCACATTACTGTTGGCAAGTATGTACCTGCACATACGAACCAGTCCTAGTGATGTATTGATATTTTAGATCACTTATTTACTACTGTCCTGACTGAATAAGTAGAAAGTCTTTGCAGTTAATGTTGCCTGTAAAAATCCGAGGCTATCTTTTTACACTTTTGATCCTTGCACAGGTCCATCCCGCATCCCAGAGGTCATGCACATCTCGCTGCCCTCGTCAGTCATGACTGTGAGTTTTTTCTTCCAGACCTAATTTCACACACTGTGGAAATGTGGAGGGCTTAGCCACAGTGCAGCTAGTAAAGCTGCATGAAATAAAGACCTGATGTTTATGGTTTTATTGTTCTGGCTTGTCTTTATGCTCCAGCTTACAACTTTTCTCACCGAATTGACCATCTGTCCTTTGGAGAAAAGATGCCTGGAATAATCAGCCCTCTGGACGGGACAGAAAAAATCTCTCCCGACTGTAAGTCTCTTTTTGTTTGGTCTGGAGGCACAGCACTTGTTAGACCTCTCACTCTGGCTGGGCACCGGTACAGTACCGGTCCCTGAACGTTGCTGACTGGTTCATAATGCTGCACTGTACCCTGTACCTGTACCCAACCAGTGGGAAAGGACCACAAGCTGCTTTTAATATGTAAAAAAAAAAATTCCTACTGTAGGTTAAGCATAAACATTCATCCCTAAAAACATTTATTTAGGCTTAAACTTGGTTAAAATAATTTCTTGGAAAAGAAAACGTTTTTAAAATAACTTGCAGATTAGTGCAACCAATGAAAGCAGCAAAGCTTCCACCGAGAGCAATGATATCTAAAGTTGAGCTGGAAATGATGATCCATGCCTTTGTGTCTTGTTTAGACTACTGTAACAGTTTGTTTACTTGTGTAAACATAAAGAGCTGTCTCGTCTGCAGCAGGTACAAACTTCTGCTGCGTGGTTGCTGTCTCGGTCCAACAGAAGGGCTCATATCACGTTCTGAAAGCTCTCCATTGGCTCCCTGTCTCTTTTTGTATTAATTTCAAAATCCTGGTGCTCACTTTTAGAGCCTTGCATGGCCCCCTCTTACATAAGAGACTAGTTATGTCCGTATACCCCCTCTCAGAGGCTGAGATCGTCAGATCAAAACTTACTCATGGTCCCTCGTTCTTGTTTTAGGACCCGAGGAGACCGATCTTTTCAGGTTGTTGCTCCGAGGCTCTGGAATGATCTTCCACCCTCCTTACGTTCACTAATCTCCGTCGATACATTTAAGAGTAAACTTAAGACTTTCTTGTTCCTGCAGGCAGACTCTGCTCAGTAGATTATGGGTATTGTGACCATCATGTCTATTTTGTTGTACACTGTTTTTTTATTGTATCTTTTTATGTATTTTTTCTTTCATGTGAAGCACTTTGTGACTTCTTTGGCTGTGAAAGGTGCTATATAAATACATTTTACTTACTTACTTACTTTCCTCCATTGCTGCGATTGCCTTGTTCTCACCATTCGACACATAATTTGATCCGTTTTCATGGTCGCAGTCATTAAAAACTGTGTCCATCTGGCTCTGAGCTCTGCTGGTAAAAAACTGACTCCTGTGTTATCATTTTATCATGTATTCTTATATTACCACATCTTTATTAATAATAACTAAAGCTTAATGTCTCTCTCTAGCTAACCACATGTTTCAGTACTTCATCACTGTTGTGCCCACCAAGCTGAACACCTACAAAGTCTCTGCAGAAACCCATCAATACTCCGTTACAGAACGGGTAGGCTGATGTTGCCTATTTATATATACTGTAGTTGTGTGGTTGACATTTTCTATTGTTAATGTGTTTTTATACTTCTTGCTGCAGGAACGAGTAATAAACCATGCTGCAGGGAGCCATGGGGTCTCAGGGATATTTATGAAGTACGATATCAGTTCACTTATGGTCCGAGTCACTGAGCAGCACATGCCTCTCTGGCAGTTTCTCATCAGACTCTGCGGCATCATCGGAGGCATCTTCTCCACTACAGGTAAACAATAGAAACTGAACTTGTCACATGCGTATCTTTAAGTTACAATGTGCAGTATTAGCAGGAGGTCAGTGTGACTTTGTGTTGACTCACCTAAAAACATGAATCAGGATTATGTTTATGTTATTGCTGAGGACATTACGCTGCACAGCCATGTTTCTACTGTAAGAAAAGTTTTTTCCCCCACTTTAATTAGCCGCTGATGTTTGTAGGAGGAGGTTTAAGCACAGTTTGCTACCAGAAGTCAGTGGATCCTATGTGCTTCTAGCTATAGCATGTTTAAGTTAAGCTTAATGCAGCAGCTGCTTTTACTGAATGACAGCCTGGAGGCATCGTTACATTTTTAACGGGAAGCTTGTGTGAAAATTTGTGTGGAATTTCACAATAATGCAGCTGTGATTCAGGACTGCATAAAGCCCAGTTTTTTCCTATACAAACATGTTTCCTGTTGGATGTCTAAGGTTTTTTTTTTTCAAGCAAATGAGAAAATGAATCTATTTAGAAGAAGTGCGTCGCCATATTTACTCATGAGGATGAATATTACTGACACCATGTTGTTTTTAGATTAAATAAGACAATCGCTCATCAAAAGCATAAAAATGTTTTAAAGCAGGGATTTTTTTTAACTCTGAGGCGGTGAGTGTTCATGCAGATAATGTTTAGAGATCGCTTTGTTTAGCAGATGTCTTGCTGATCATGTTACCTAATGCCAAACACACTTAGGCTGTGCTAACCGCATGTTACTGTTTGATGTGTCAGACATCTGCACAGAACAGTTAGCAAGTTAGTCGTATTAGTCTCTTATTTAGGTGAAAAAAAGTTAAAATACTCTAAAACTGATGCATCAGAGCTTTTAAATGATGTCACAAACATTTAGGTTAACTAATATGTCCTCGTCTTCATTAAGAAACTCATGCATACCTAAAAAACAAACCTCAAATCTCTGAATATAAACCACACGAAACAAGACTGAATACTGAATGTGAATCTTCTAAAAGTATTCAGATAATGGGCAGGTGTTGAATGTGGTGACAGTTGCTGAGCTAAACATGTTGGCAAGTGCAATATTCAGACTGTAAAAGAGCAGCTGTGATTGTGATTCTAGCACTCAGTGGGGAAATGTAGCTCGGGAAAAGGTGAAAATAACCCCGCTCCACATCTTATTCATCACCTCTGAAATGCAGGTTGCCACTTTAACTCCACGTCCTCCTCCGCATAAAGTAACAGCTAACACCTGAGCTATGTTTCCCTCCTCCAACACCAGTGTTTTTTTTTCTTTCCAGGAATGATTCACGGGATGGCGGGATACTTGGTTGATATCCTCTGCTGTCGTTTCAGAATGGGACCCTACAGACATCTGAATGTAAGCAAGAGGCGTACTTTATAAAATGACTTGTTTCTACATTCACAAATGAAATTCAACCCCCTCCATGTTTCTTTTTCCCTCTGAAGCCGCCGCTGAATGCCGAGGACGACGGTCAAGCTGTGGCTCCAAAAGAAAGTTACCTTCAGTAATGACACGGCATTGTTTACAAGCTGTATGTTTTAAACCACGCCCTGCTTGATGATGTCCTCTCTTATTTTTTTATTTTTAAATTGTGTGGATGAAAAGCGTGGACGTGTCTGTCCATCCACATGGAAAGGGTTGTAATTAATACCTTTTAATATTGGAAAGCTGTAATAAATACATCATTATTGACTGTACCTCCCAAGTCGACTGTGCACACGTTTAATTTAAGCAATGTGCTGCTATGCTAGCATCTCTCAGTGCTCTCGGATGCAATTCGATGACCTCCAGATGCTTCAAACCAGAAAAAAAGAGACACCTGATTGGTTCCAGTAAAGAATAAAGCGATTTATGTGCGAGGCCTTGAAAAGAGAAGAGTGAACAATGTGTAAATGTGATTTCTAATCTCATTTCAGCTCGACTTTGATGCTTCTGTGGTGCAGAGTCTCACCTGTGATGCTCATGTGTATTTATGGTACCGTTAACAACCCTGTGTCTGCAGTTCAAACCACCAGAATACACATTTAGAAGGAAATGAATAGAAAACATCTGAGCCGTTTTTCAACTTTGCAATGATATCAAAGTACGAATCTCTTAATATTTTACACCATGTCAAGAGTTTATTTGACAGTATGTCAGAATATCTTTCAGTAAACAAGTTTTTTGTTTTTTTAGCAAAATGTAATATCAGTACTGTCGCATTTCATAAAAATAGTTCACGTCTTTGAAACTACAGTATCAATGATACAGTAAACCATATTTGTAGGAATACAGCTGTACAAGGTGAATAGTACACAATTAACACTACACAGTTATACTTGATCTCAATGGGGTTTATGAACGTGCCATCCTTCACGGTTTCCATTAAGCAGTTTTTTTTTGTCTGTGTACAAAACCAGTTACAGCAGGCAGGGTGACGTCCTGGATGGAGATAGGGGGCGAGATGACGCGTTTTCTCAGCTGTTCTACACGTTTGTACATACAGTAAACACATTTCTACAGCCTAATGGCATGTTGTCATGCTGCTGGCTAACACGTTTTCCACACAATCCCACTGTTCAGGCAAAAACATCCAGACCTCCAGATCCATCCTGGCAACGTCCGAATATGCACATATGTTCCGGTCAGTTCACGTGGAGAGTCAAATGCGTCTTCCGGTCCTGTGGTACTCAAAGCTCTTCATTTTTAATAGAGAACAAACGACTTGCTTAGACAAGTAGATGATTTCCAAGTATAGAAAATGCAGGAGGGAGAAGGATCTGACCTTGAGTGTCTTTGTTGAATAGCAGCGTCCTAAACTTCTGCAAGACCCAAGATCATGTGATGAAAGAAAAGTTCACAGATCATCTGAAGGATTGAAATACAGCAGACGCTGCCTCTGTCTGCAACAATGCAAACCTAATGTCTTCTCACAGAACAAAGTTGTAATGCATGGACCACGGTCCATTCTGATAAATTGCTCTGCATGCCTACATTAGAGGAGAATGTGATGCTACAGGCTACACCCCCGCCTCCTTTCAAA
Organism: Pseudomugil gertrudae; assembly: GCA_037177535.1. Lineage (NCBI taxonomy): Eukaryota > Metazoa > Chordata > Actinopteri > Atheriniformes > Pseudomugilidae > Pseudomugil > Pseudomugil gertrudae. The sequence continues at coordinate 21,865,840 of JBAMHV010000010.1, forward strand.
AACACTCTGGGACAAGGGCAATCACTGACATTGATGGATGCATTCACAGCTGAGAGTGCATCGCGATATACTGCTTGGTGTCACGTCTGGGAGGAAAAAAAAACCAGGATCTACAAATGAGCAGTTTTGCTGACGTGTGTGTTCAAGTTCCCAAAACAAATCACAACAGCTCTGCATTAGTTTGAGTAAGGCACTCTGCCCCACCTCATGACCAACAGCCTCTTCTCCCCCTCTCCCACAGTGAAGTGGTACACTTAGCACAGTAAAAGGCATAGAAATGGGAGACTTGTGAGCGATTAATGGACACTACTGCTTTAAACTGCACAATGGCTGCATGGTTGACTTGAGATCAGGTTGTGGACGTAACTCAGAGGAGTAGTACGAGTTCTTACTAAGCCGACTGGTGTCAGTCTTTGAAAAAAAAAGAGATCCCCCCTCGTCTCACATAACTTGTCTCTTCCAGAGATGATGTTCTTGTTCTAAAAGACTTGTGAGACCTTGTCTAGTGACACGTTTCATTTCCATGCACACAAACGCCGCCTCCCTCAGCGGTCTGGGTTTGGTGACTTACGCAGTCTTTGATATGTATTTATAGGCGAGGCAATGGAAACAGTTGTTCTAAAATACTGCCTCAGGTTGTTTCGCTTTCCTTTTTTTAATTTTGTGTAATGTATCTAACTACAACACTGCCTCAGAAACACCAACAGGTCTGTTTGTGAGGTTACCAAATGTACATATTTTCACATCTTTACATTTACAGCATGTTATATGATGTTGGTGTGTAACGTATGTTGGCTACCCAGACTTTCAGTGTCACTGCCTCAATCTGACAGAGCAAAAGTCTTCCCACTTCACAGAGAAACGTATGGAGCAGGCCGTGCTGCACTAACCAGGCTAAGCCGGATACAGATGAGCAATTAAAGGTGTGCAGCTCCGACTTTGCTCCTTCTGTCTGCGTTCACATATCAGGTTTATACTGAGAAAGTTCCTCTGTCTTTTTAAGGTGGTGGGTGTAATAATTATCTCATAAGAACAAATTAAACCTAAAACAAGACTTCATAAGTAGATGGAGAAGAAAACGTGACAGAGAGGCCAAAGGGAGATGTCTTCCGTTGGGCAACATGAATGTCGACCCCTACAGTGTGATCTGGCCCGAACCGTGAGGATCCCTTCTACCTGCTTACTGTGGAGGTCCAGGATCTCAGGGTGCCAGCCAGTTTGTCAGACCCCGGGGTGTTCCAGGGCCCTGGGGAGGCAGCTGCACTTCTTGCTGGAGGATCTTCAATTGTTTTAGAGGGACAGCAAAGTCCACTGTGGCCACTGGTCCTCTCATCTTCCCTGGTGAACAGACCTCTGGGCATTAGCCTCTCCTGGAGGCTGAAATGTCTGTCCGCTTTGCCCAGAGAGGCTCCATTCAGATTCACAGTCGCATATGGGTCCCAGGGCCAAACAGTGCCCACTGTATGTGTTTGCAGACCTTTTCTCTGACAGCAGGGGGAGCAAGTCTCCCTCACCTCCATGGACCTTCTCACAACAGCTTTTGGAGGCAAAACACGAGGCTGCCTGTCACCAGGTCCACAGTCCACTTTTCCAGATCCTGGAGGGATCCCCTGCCCCCTGATGATGCACTTTTGCTCGGTGGACCTGCCACCTGTAGCCCCTCTAATGGAGCTGTGGTCTGTCAGCCGTGGAGCCTTGTCTGCCATGCACACTGTTGCCTCTAGAGGGAGCTGATGAGGTGGGTCTGGGGCTGGATGGGATGACAGCAATGGATTCAGGTTTGGTTCCATGGTCACTTCCTGCAGGGCAGAGTGGACTGTAGAAAGGGAATCCCAGGGGCCGGGACAGTCTGTCAGATGGAAGAAAACAGTCTTCAGAGGACTGAGATGAAAGAAATGGACAACCAACATGCACATGCAAACAGAAGCAGAATGAAAAGCTGAGAAAACAAAGAGAAAAGGGGGAACATCCTCCTCCTATATCAAAGATGCATGCAAATATGCATGAGTAGCCAGGATTCACTCAGATTGATCCAGGGCACTTCACAGCCCTCATCAGCATGATACAATTTCCTCTAGAGGGTCTCTTCAAACCATTCTGCTCTCTTGCTATGGCACACAAATGCATAGATTCACACTCGGCTGCTACTTTCCTCATGCAGAAATGACCATGTTCACATACAGACTAGCGCATGCAAAGAGCACATCTACAAACAGATTAATCAGTATGGAGAGAGACGTGCAATTTTTCACAAACCGTGTCTTTAGAGTGGCCCATTAGGAAGAAATAGGGGGAGCTTAGTGTGTCACCTTTCATGCACATGGAGAGGTTGGAAGGTACCATTCCTGAGGGAAGGCAAGTAAAAGCCTATACCAATCATTAGACTTAAGCAGAGGGGTTACAATACAATGAAGACTATAGAGAAAGAAGGTTGTTGCTGTATTGCATCTACCGTTTGATCAAAATATGTTTCCATATGAAGACAAGCTTAATATTTGACCACAATGTAGAAAGTGAAGAATAAAGGCAGAAAGATGTAGATGTATATTAATATGTTTCTGGGTAAAAGATGAAGAATTTGTGGGAAAAGGTCAGCATGATGACCAGACAGTAAAGCTGAATGACAAACGGTCAGGGACTCAAAAGAAGCAGACAGATTGGGATATTTAGAGACTTCCATTTGTGCCGGGAAAACCCACCATATTCTGGCACCTGTCCTGTGCCTCTCTTCAGCAGCAGCCTGACCCGCCTGCCTCCTGCCTTGATGAGTTCAATAGCACGGGCGTGGGTCATGTCCCGAGTGCTGTCCCCGTTAATCTCTATGATCTGATCCCCTACCTGGAAGGGAGACGCATACAGGGTCGATTTCGTTTAATCCGTTTATCCACAGGTTGACTTTTTTTTTTAACTTCAGTTAGCATCTCAGCAACGCAGGAATCGGTACTTTTAATGCCTCGATAATGTACATCTGTAATAGAGTTGTTAAGGATGAGCAGAGGGTTTACCAGACATCGAGTTAACAAGCATTTATACTTACCGAAGCAGATGACAGAAATCTATGTTCCGTTAAATTTCTAATTTACTGCATGGATTTATGCCTTCAGTACGCAACTTGAAACCATATCCAAATAAACAAATGATATGACTAATGGGCATTTAGATGGACACAACCTCTAAATATATATATATATATATTACAGTGTTTTACATGAGCTCACCCTCATTCTTCCATTTCTTATGGCAGGACCATCTTCCGCCAGCCGCAGCACAAATAGATCCATGCTGTACTCTCTGCCCCCGCGGATACTGAAACCAAAACCTTTTGCACTTTTCTCCAACTCCACTGTGAAGTAGTCATAGTCCTGCAGCACAAAATGAGCATTTGCAATCACTACAATAAATTACTATTAGTGAAATTATACACATTTCACTGTACAATTATGCTATGTATAACTGTGCATGTGACAAATAAACCTCTTTGACTTACTCTTAATGCTTCTATGCAAATGGAGGATGCGTGCAGTTCTACCTGGGGCCGGAAGTCAGCAGGGATTCCCAAAGGAAACTGCGCCGCTGCAGGATGCTGTCTGAAGTCCAGCAGCCCAGGTGGATGTCGGTAGTCCAGCGTTGGCGGTTGGCGATAATCAGTCACCGGAGGGTGGCGATAGTCAACAGGAGGTTGCCGATAGTCGGTGAATGGAGGATGGCGGAAGTCAGGTTTGACATCTTGCCTTGCTTTTACCTCTGACCTGAAAGGCATAAAAATGTCATGAAATTATGAGGTGAGTTTTGAGAGACACCATCCACATGTCTTTTCTTAGTCAATGTCCCTAAAAGTGGACATTTCTCAGGTTTAGATTGCAATGTGAGGCAGGAGAGTACTAGACAAGGATTACTGCCTGTGTGCAGATGAAGACAAATGGAAATATCAGTTTAAGATGTGAAACTTTTATCAAGTCCCAGATGGAAAATGGATATAAATCAACAGCTCGAGGAGTGCAACTCTAAGCATCTTGAACTGAGACTTACATTTATATCACAGCATGAACTCATGCTTCCGTAGTTTTGACACATAACAGAGTCTGATTGCAGGACTCCTGAATTAATGAAAAGATACCATATGGTAAATAATTCACTGACACTGTGGGGGCTAAGTGGTGTTATGCAACACAGCCAACCAGAGACCGCCAGTCTGATTGGGACTAAAACTGTCTGCAGTCACAGGTTTTCCTGTGAACTTACTGGCACACAAAGACAGAAAATGGGATTCTCCGCATCATAAACAGTATTTTTTTATTCTTTCACACAGAATGACTGCTCTAACTCCATCTCACCTGCCATCATGAAGGTAGAGCTGTGGAGGGAGTCCAGAGGCAACTGGGCTCTGCTGGGTTCCAACTGGACCAGGGTGGGAGGCTGCTGGTGCAAGAGGGCCAGTCACAGTTTGGTTTGTTTGAGCTGGTGTCTGGCCAGGCTGGGCTTGACCTGACTGAGTGGTTGATTGGCCTGGCTGAAGGGCCATTTGGCCTGCCTGGGGGCCCCCTTGGCTTGACTGGGCTACAGGGCTGGGCTGGGTCTGTGGGCTGTGTTTTTGGGTCATGGGACTCTGCTTCTCTGAGCTGGGTCCAGAATGGGAGCCTGTGATCAGCGGAAGGGTAAAAGTGTTAAGACAAACTAAAAAGCAACTCTGTTCAGGACAGAGGTAGAAATGTTCAGTTTCAGGTCATTCACACACACATTCACAGTTTCCCTGTGTGTGGAGCTCATGTGTGGGTTTTCTCCGGGTATTCCAGTTTCCTCCCACTGTCCAAAGACATGCATGTTAGGCTAACTGGTCGCTCTCAATAGTCCCTAGGCGTGAGTGTGATCATGAGTGGCTGTTGTTTCTGTGTTGGCCCTGTGAGGCATCGGCGACCTGTCCAGGGTCTTCCTGCCTCTCGCCTGCTAATTAATGAGATAAGCTCCAGAGATGAAAGATGACCTTTCATTTCTGGAGAATACAAACAAGACCAAAAATAGTGAAATAACATCTGAATCTATATTAAACACAAAAACACTTGCCTTCCTCTGGTATGATGTGCAGTGTGACTGTCAGTCCAGCATCTTTAATGAGCTTGACTATGTCTGCATGTGGCATGCTGATGATGGACTGTCCATTTACAGCCAGGATCCGGTCGCCCACCTTTAACTTCCCACATCTGTCTGCAGGGCTGCCCTCGATGATGCGTCCAATTTTATGAGGCACAGCTGGAAATGGACAATAACAAGGACAGAATTTACAGCTGTATCCTGGTAGGAGCCTCACCAGCCATGACAATGGAACAGCCACTCATTACAAGTAAAAGCTTCAAGAAATAACGGGCTATTTGATTACATCGTTGTTTTTAAGGCTTTTTTAAAATCTTACTGTTACAGCCTCCAGGTACTGGATTCTACATGCAAGTTGGACTGTACCATCTCGCCTCTGGAATTGGGTTGATCCTGCCAACAACCCTGCCATCCCTTGTCAGTGATTGGTTGGAGCCGTCATCTCTCCACTACAAAGCCAGACTGATGACGATCATTCAGGGCAGCTGTGTGTGTGTGCTTTGACCAGCTTGCCACTTTGGGTGTTTGTAGCAGTGACTATTGGTGTTAAGCTGTTTGGGCTTTTCTTTTTGAACTTGAACTGAATAGTTTATTTGTGTTTGAGTTTTCCTGGGATTTGGTGTCAGTTATAACCAGTCTTTGTTACACCTGTGTTTAATTTAATTAGAAACCAGGCTCTGGAGGGTTTTTTTTGTCCTGGCTTATGTTGAAATTAAATTCCTTTACTTCATTTAACTTTTTCCTTGTCTATAATGTTGCTGCCCCTTTCCCCTAGTCGAGCTGGGGTCGTAACACTTACAAAACATGGACACCAATAAGTTGCTTCTGGGGTTTTAAGTTTGACTGAGTTATAAAGTAATACAGAAATATTTCATCTTCTGTTCTTAACCTAAAATAAACATGGGAAGCCCATGTCAGATAGCCGAACATGGATCCATAACTAATATTTGCTGTTGTTGATGTCGCCTACGTGTATGCAAAATGCAACAATATGTTCAATAAAGTCACATTTAAGGCTCTTTAAATGTTACACATGCATTAAACTGAATAAAGTTACAAATAATAATACAGTCTTCAGAGAATATTAGCTCAACTAATTTCAGCTTATTACAAAGCCAAACAAAACTTTAATTCTGCTCTGACGTTCTTTTTTTTTTTTTACCCATTTATGACTAAGTTTAGAGGCAACCCAGTCCACTGTCTAACGATCAGAGGCCTCAGGATAACTGGTCATGCAGCTGTCAAATTGCAACTTATATTTAGAAACAACTTTAGGGCTTTAAATGAACATAAATCTGTTGGCAACTCACTGATGACAGTAGCGTTCTCTGGCCGATTGAGGGAGCTGATGATGACGAAACCAAAGCCCTCGTTCTCCTTGCGGTGAATAACAACATCGCTGGTTTGCAAGGCGGATCCCTCTGGGGTTGAAGTGGCAACTGGGGCAGCGATCGCTCCTGCACCTGAAACCACAGGAGCATCACTCCGTGGAGAGCTGTGCTGTGTCGACACTGAGCCGGGGCTGCGACCATTTACCGGACAAGGTTCACCTGAAAGGAGGCAACAGAGGAGCCACCGTGACTCGCAGAAGAAGCTGCTTTTAACACAGCACTTTCTTTTTGAGGGGACGGTTTGGGAGTCATTGGAAAAGCTTTTCCAAACTCCTGCATTGTCAAAGTCAAAGTCTGTCTGTGCAGTAGCAGTTATGACTCTTGTGTAACTGAATGTCCTCGCAGTGTAACTGCATCCTGAGAGATGCAGAAACCACAAAGCCTGCTGCAGGACTCACAAGGAACAAAGGATAAATGTATGTATGATCTGCTACCACAGAAACTGTGTGGGTGAGAACACACAGCGAGTCTTCACAGACTTGTGTGACACAGCATGTGTGTCCTGTCCAAGTGGTGTGTTTTAATTTAATGCCAGTGAAATATGCAGACTGCTCCAATCTTGGTACAGTGTGAAAACACAGAGAGAGAGAGAAAACAGAAACATATCCTCACCCGGCATTTGGACTCTCCTCCTCACAGTCAAACTGACTTGACCATTTCGAGCAGCTGCGTGCATCAAGTCTATCACATATTTGTGCGGTTTCCCAGCAACCACATTTTTATCCACAGAAATGAGCTCATCCCCAGGTAGAAGCCGCCCATCTCGCTCAGCGGGAGTGTTCTCTATTATAGCACCAATAACAATCTGTTCAAAGACAATCAATATTAGCAGTATAGATGAAGGTGAAGAGGATGAGAGAGAGACACAGTGGAATTAGACAATAATTGCTTTATATAGCACGTAAACTTCTTTTGGATCAAGGTAACCATTCTGAATATATGTCCATCACAGTTTGCATGCTGTTTTACAACATGGACAAGTTAGCAAGGCGTTTCTTTAGTATGGGAGGCACTGAGCGGTTAGAGAGTCAGGGTGCTTGTGTGCAAGTCTGCATGTTACTTTATTAATATGGTTAAAGGGTGTGAGATGAGAGTGCATGTGAAATAAGGCTGGTGTGTAAGAGGTTAAATTTGTGTGTAGTCCAGCCCGTCCCATACGAGCCTTGTCACGGGCGTCCGGACTCACAGCCTGCACGGCCTCGTCTCCCCCAAGGATGCGAAAGCCGAACCCGGTTTTTTCCCTCAGCAGGTGCACTTCCACCTCCTCGTACTCGGGACCTGAGGTTCAGAGGCAACACGATAAATTTAAGTTTCCCTTTATGTGTTAAAAGCAAGTAAAGGACCCATGACCTCTGCACTCACGTCTGCTCTCATAAATAGCTCTCGACTTCTCATAAAGATCATACGGGTCTGGTCTGTTGAGGTCGAAGCCTTCGGTGGAGTCAGGCACAGATGTGCGGTGTTGTGGCTGGTTTGGAAAGGGCGTACCGGGTGGCAAGACTGGGCCAGATAAGTTTACCTGAGGGCTGCCATGGGGGTCCCACTGCTCAGGCAAAAAGAAGAAAAACAACAGAAATGGAATTTAATTTAGCATCATTTATATCTCAGCTTACAAGCTGCCTTCTTCTATTTAACACTGATTTATTGCTCTGGAATTTGTTTGTTTCATACAAATTTGTTTTAAGTATAAACAGGACACATGCAGAATCCTAAGCCTGTCTCAGAGTATGTGCAGTGTAGGTTCAGGGCCTGTTGATGTTTTTAAAAAGAGGCTCAAAACCCACCTTTTTAAATGAGCTTTAATGAGCTCTAATTTGATATTTTATTTAAATGTTTTATTCAACTTTATTTTTTTATGTATTCATTCATTTAATATATATATATCTATTTTAATACTATTTTATGAAGTTCTTTATATGCATTTGATTGTTTTTTTGTTTAATTGATCCTTATTGTTTCTAAAGGGTATTTTATTATGTTTAAACTTCAGTGTTCTCCTCATAGGGATCCTCCACACTGGGGGTCCTGCCTTCTTGGCTTGGGGTTGGTGCTGCAGTAGCTGCCCCGGTTTGGGTAACATGGGGTCTGACACCCTGGCCTGCCTTGACCTAGGGGCTGGGTGGTTCCTGTGGTGGTGGTCTCTATGGATGTGGGGGCACTGGCTCCTGGTGTGGATAGATCCCATTAATATTGTTTCCTCACATCAACATCGGCAACACTGGGGATGAATTTATTGTCATTTTATGTGTGTGTTTTATTTTAACTGATTTGATCATGTACAGCACTTTGTGTTGCCTAAGGCATGAAAAGTGTTTTATAAATAAAGTTTGATTTGATTTGATTTAGATTTTGAGTTTCTGTTTTAACCATATATAAACTTAACCACATACTTCATTAATATGTACAACAGTCTTTCAAACCCACAGTGGTATAATAAAATACACCAACGCAGACACATGGAAAAATACTGATAAAACTGCAACTACAATAGATAAACCTTAATGACAGAGATGTTAAAGCTACACGGCTAACTATGCACAGAAACAGTAGAGTATATGTTAAGTGACTGATAAACTAAATGATAATTTTGACAGATAAAAACATGCATCAGCGTGTTCAGTGTGTGATCTAAATTTAGCTATATGTTGTGCTTTGACGTTTCATTATGCAATAAAGAGAAAAATATGTGTCTGGGTGAAGGTTTTTAAACTTAAATGAGGTGAGATTCATCACCTCTGAATATGCTAACATGAATGCGCGCTGATTGAACAAGCAGCATCAGGTGCAGATTAAATATGAGGAGCTTCTCCCAACAGCTGAACTGTGAAATCTGATGTGATCAAACTAATAAGTGAGTCCTAATGAAAGTAAGAGCCTCTGTGTTGTGTGACCAACAACGGCTCTCACACACAAACAGAGACACATTTGCCAGAGTAATTGTACCTGTTTGGAAGCCTTCCATGGAGATATCTGGCCTGAAGAGGAGAGGGGAAAAAAACAAAGTAAATGCAGACAAAAATAGCTGTAAAGTAACAAAAGTGTGTTTATGGAATAAAAACACCCAAACAAAAATCATCCCTTATTGCAGGACTGGTTTTATGTTATTCTCTTTTAACTTGGTATTACTCTTCCTAAATGCTTTTTGGGTGTTGCATTTGTTTTCAACATAATTACATCATTAGTTGTAGGCGAAAGCACCACCCCCCCCCCCCAATCACACACTCTCGTCTCTGTAAGTCGTATATTATCTGCATGAAGAAGCACTATATCACAACACTCTCATCAACTCAGCTCCCTCTTGACTCCACATAAAGGACATTTGTGCCGCTAAGACCCACACGCGTATATTTAGATGAGGCCACGGCTGCCACGTCTCAACATTTAACATCAAATCTTTACTCATGTTGATAGAAACACATAAACACACTCATAGTTCATGAATCCTTTACCAGACGTGGGCATCTGTGCAAAGTTCTTTGGAGATTTCTAGCAGATTCAACATTAATTTGCTTTTTGAGATTCCCTGAGAAAATGTCAGGGAGCAGTGGGAGGAACATATTCATGGAAATCTCTCCAACGGCATCTTTAGATGTGCGAGATGAAGGCCAGAGGACGTTGCTACAGTGCTGGAACTCCATGGAAATCAGCTACCTCAGGAATATTAAACAGAACAGACCTCATGAAGCCAAAAGAAAAGCCAAACTTTCATTTCTGTCATGCTCTCAAATTTGTTTTCTGACATTTTACCTACTTCATTTGCTCCACTAAGACTGTCTGAGAATCTTTTCCATTAAAAACAATTGTCCTCTACATTGTGTCTATAGGAGATAAAAAAAAACAGAGACAAACCATAGACATCAATTGGGCTTTAAAGAGCACTGTCCAAGGTGCTGAAATGATTCAGCACAGTCGCAGCAGCAGGAGGAGGGCTCTGTGGGACGCTGGGACTAATAACCACATTCTGCAGGGAATTCAGGCCTTAAGGGGGACCTTTAAGGAATTTAATAAGTCATTCTCAGAAAACTTTCCTTTAATGACCCACTGAAGGAAATGAGCATGAGCTCCGAGGCAGCTGTCCACTCATATTAAAAGAGCACCGTCATCCTCACAGATGCATGTCTGCTTAATTTAAATGCTAATAGCATTCACCGGCATATGTGCCGGATGTGTGGTGCACTCGTATGCATGCTGATGAATTACAGAGGAATGACTTTTACAGTCTTCACACGGGCTTTCTCGTGTCAGCGGTCAAGCCGTCTGGTAGTCCAGTCTCACAGACTAGCCTGCTGGGTTCTGGAAATGCTTCAGATTCGCCTGATTGGCTTGCGTAGCCAGTCACCCTCTCCATCACAGCCTCTGTCTGCATCCCTATTGGTGCTGCAAAATGTCTCTTAGCTGTGGTTGGCTCTGCGTCAACCCGAGGTGTCAGGGGATGGAGCTGTGAACACGACCGGAGCACAGCAGAACTCTGGCAGAGTGCCCACGCTACAGTAAAGGAGTCAGACACGCACATCCACAGCGGAAGTCTGACACCATGTCCCGGTCCCAGAAAGCAACAAAAGGTTTCAGTCACACATCTGAAATCACAGGATGGATGTTCCCTTGATGCTCACTGCAAATAAATCCCTACACCTATAAACATACACCATCATTACGAACATCCGAAACACTGTAAAGGACTTTGTCCTCTCTCTCACCCTGCAGAGGAGACAGACGCACAGAGTCAGCGAGGTATCCGGTGTGTCAGACTGATAGCCCCTGTGGGGCTTTTGGCTTGAGTTGTTTGATAGAAGCTGGTGAGGTTGTGGGAGGAAATGGCATCTTTGTGGAAAATAGGGACATTTGTCAGCTTTAGAGCATATTCTATTGTGAGCTCTGTGCATTTATTTGTAATCCCAAAACAAATGTGTTTATGCACAAGTACTGAGCAATCTGATTTGTTTATTGAATTTCAATATGCTTTTAAAATGCTGCGTTTGTCAGCAGATCATGTGTTTGTTATTGTGGTTATCCACCAGGGGGCAGGTGGCAGCTCTGCATGCTCCACAGAGGCTCAAGTGGCAACACATGAGATCTCAGCTGCTCACGTTCACATTCACATATGCAGCTGCAAACACTGCTTTATTCTCTGCGCCTGCTCCAAACACTGTAGCTATTTGTGCACAACGTCATTTCTGGAACACTCATTAGCTCCAATGTAGTTCAGTTACTCACAGTAAAGCAACATAGAATACACATTAAGCTTTCTTAGCCATGCCAGAGCCTTTCATATGTCTGCATAGTACGAGGAAACAGAGCTAAGTGATGTCTTCTTAGGTCTCAATGACGATTCCTGTTGCGTAAATCAATTAATCCTGACATGCATACAACACTGATTACTTTCATAGCTAATGAAATACTATCTGTGAAATGCAAACCGAAACGTAGCTTTAATTCCTCTTTTTTGTTCCGATATAATCTCAGATATAATCTCAGAATCGATGCAGATTAACTCTTCACGCCTGGCAGGAAGGGGAGCGGTGATGTACATTAAATCATCGTGTGATTATGATTGTGTTTGTCACATTGCTGAGGGCTCTGAGTTATAAGCAGCCCAGGAGAAATTACCAAGTCAAATTCTGACCTTTGATCAGAACACCTTTTAGAGAATAGGAGGAAGTGCACATGTCAAACAAATAAAGCTTACACTGTGCAATTTAATTTCACTGCAGGTGGCCAGTCGTGCTGGAGATAGAGAGAGGGGAAATGCCCAAATTCATTTCTTTTTAGAAAAAACTCCGCGAATCTGCATCTGTATCAGCTTTTTCAGTAAGTCTAATCTTTGTGACGCTTTCCTTCTTCTAATGTTTAACATGATGTTTAACAGGATATTAGAGCAGTCGCTTACAAGTAAGAGGTTGTTACTAACAACAACATTCAGCCTGAATTCCCTAATTAAACACAACAGGAACAGGAACATCAGCTTTGTTCAAAGCAGAGGGTAACTGCAACACTGTGCAAAAAAAACTAATCCGATCTGATCAGAGTGGAAATATAAATTCAATACTACATGCGTGCAATGATATTTGTCACAAATAAACAATGCAGAACTTCTCGGTTTATTTTCCTGCTTGTTATAACAATCCCTGAAGCTGCATCGCATCAGAATGGCTTCGTATGCAGGAGAAGAAAGTCTGTGAAGCTAAACCGCATCATTCAGCTTGTTCATGACGCTCTCCATACGTTTCAGTCCAAAAGTACATTTCAGTAACATTACTGTATTTATTTTGAAGACGCGTGCCCCCACTGGGATTAAAACAGTTTTGCTGACAGCGCTGCAGGCTGCATCTCTTCCTGTGAAGCTGTGCTACACCTTACAACGGCTTTACCTCTCATCCCGACTCTGCGCTTTACATTTGATCCGCTGCATCGCTCAACACGAGCCCAAACCAGCTTCAGTCTATTTTACTGGAAGACATCTATGAAAAGCCACATTTGGAAAACGGAGAAGAACACATGGTGTGACGCATAAAGCACTTAATGTGACATCTGCTTACACTTGCTGTAATATTTCTGTGTATTCTCTCATGGAGGCTGCACATATTAAACTCATTAGAACAACGTACTGATCATAACATGACTCATTTTCTCAGTTTGTGAAGTTTTCCTGAGGTGGATATTACATTTTTTCCTTCTTATCAGTGAGAACCAACAAAAATAGCTTCTTTTTTTTATGATGAAGCAACATGCACTCTCTCTTTATCCATCCATCATCTGTACCGCTTATTCCAATGAAGGGTAGTTGGAACCTATCCCTGCAATCATTGGGTGAGAGGCGGGTGCACCCAGGACATCTCAGACAACCAGTTACATTCACTGTGTCATTTAGAAAGACCTGAACATGCATGTAACATGCATGTCTTTGGCTGGTGGAAAAGAGAAGCCCCACTAACACGGGGAGCAAAACCACTACACCACCGTGGAGCCCGCTCCATCTTTTAAACCCATTTAAAACTTGTATTTTCACATTTTCCCTTAAAAACCAGCATTACATCTAAATAATGACAAAAAACCTCAATCAGAATCTGTTTTTCTGTCTCAGCTCTAACTGTCAACCCTGCTTGACTCCTCTTCTGCAAAGCTGGGCTTGAAGATGCTCTGTAACAATGATACTTGTGTGTCTCACTCAATAACTCAGACTGTCTGTAAATGACTTTTTCAGTAGACATCTGTAATTTTGAACACATTATTTTGGTATTTCAAAAGGCACGGGCATGCCACTTGCAATTTGATTTAATCAGAGAGGTGTAATTTTTACCATTTCACTGTTTTTTTTATAGATCAGAGACTGTTTTAATGAATGATCTACTTATTAAACTACTTGACAAACAGTCAATGAGAAAAGAAAGAATAAAAAAGATGAACCCTACCTGTTCCCCCTCTTTGTATGAGGAGCGTTGCCTCTGCTCCTACAGGACACTCTTTCAGTAGTTCCACCACTCGTCCATGTCCTGCAGCAGCCACTGGTTGCTGGTTTACCTCTAGGATCAGGTCTCCCTCTGTCACCCCCGACGCTCCCTGTGAGCCTGGCTCTAGCACCTGCACCACAACAACACACCCACCATCATTCTGTCTGACCTGCTGCTGCCTAATTAACGCACTAGTTCTCCATACTCAGCCCTCACCGGTCAACAATGTTTGGAACCCACATTATTTTTAATTATGCCTATGTTTAAAGCTAAAGCATGCAGGTGTTGAAATAAAGCAAAAGCATCTCTGAACATGCAAACCATAACCTCACTTTAACCTCTAATAGCTCCTCATCAATGCAAAGGGGACTCTGGTCTTCTTCCTCACTTTATGGTAGACCTCAGTTGATGAGCCCCTACATGTGTGCATTAACAACATAAAGCACAGGAACTGGGAGGAAAAGTAGCCTTTTAACTTTACTGCTTTTCTGATTTTGAAAAAAAAAAACTTTAAATGGTTTCTGGAGCTTTTTCATGTCTGAACAGAAAGTTCCTGAAACAATGGAAAATGCATTCGCTCCAAAAGCACAATGTGTTTTAATTCATTTAAATGTTAATGTGTAGGATGTTATGTAATCGAGCACCTTGCCCCTCCCGCCATGCTTTCAGACACACAGGAAAATATGATTACTGCAGCATGGCGGATGGGACAGGTCTCACTTGTGTATGAAAAGCTTAAAAAGGATAAACAATAATTCCACATAAGCACTGATCTCATATTACATTTCTGATGATAGGTCACCATAAATATTTCACACTTAAATCTAAACACTTAAAGGAATTACTTTTAGAAACACGGATAGAAAAACGCTGTTTGCCAGAAGTTGTCATTTTTACTCTGCGCTTTAAGGCTTCTTCATTACTCTGTTAGCTGACAGCAAATCTGAGCGTCTGAACTCCATTTGTTCTTATTATGTCAAGTCCTTGTTCTCGACGTCTCTCTACTTAGTCGCATTGACCAAATTAAATTTTCCTTGACCTGCTGTTTTAACTCTGCCAAAAGTTTAATTTAAATTTAAACTCAGCAGCTGAGTTTAGCTGACTGCTGGAATTTCTCTCTTGAAAGAGCACATTTCATTCCTGACACACACACAGCGGAGTACAGATGAAGTAACGAGCAGGTCTTAACCCACTGTTGGATTATTCATTGTTCACTGAGCAAATACAGATTTGACACATCACCTGTTTAACTCGCTGGCCGGTGGGACTATCCGCAATAGTGAACCCAAATCCTTCTGCACCTTTCACCATGGTAACCGTCAGCAGCTCTGCCCCTTGGGCTGTTGCCCCGGCAACACCTGCAGTCCCAGAGGAGCCTATCGATATGTTATCATTATGAGGTGTGAGAGCGGATGCTGAACCAGGCGTGGTGGGGGGCAGTGAGGAGCCGTCCAGATGCGTGTCCCCGGGGTGTGAGGCTCCAGCCTGGGCCAGACCTTGATGAGGAAGCTGGGAGCTCAACGACAAGTATTCCAGGTACGGGTCGTAGCTTCCGCGGCCGTTCACCACTAGTGGACGGTGCTCCAGGCCAATGGGTGTCAAAGACGCACTCGCTGCTCCGCTTGGATCTTCCGGGTCAAAAGGAAGAGGATATCCCCGACAGAGCACCAGAGTCACGCTCTGACCAATTGGTACAGACTGGAAAAGTTTGACGACGTCAGCGTGTGTGGTGCCCAGCACGCAGATGTCGTTTATGTAGACAATGACGTCACCTATAGAAGATAGAAAGCGCTTTAGTCACACTGCAGCCTGCTTCCTGTCTCACACACCACATGATCTGGTGTTAGTAGCTCAGTAAAACATACTGGGCTGCAAAACTACAACTTGTCACAGTCTGTTTCCATTAAGTCTCACTGGTATCAGGACAAGCTGCAGCAACACAGAGGAGGAACACCATCTCTCTTAAGTGCCAGAGAGACAGTATTAGCTTCCTGCAACTACTGGTGATCTACAAGAGCATGTGAGAATGGGGGAGGGATAAAACCATGAATATAACCATCCACTGCAAACTGTGACCCTCAATCAGTTTGTTAGAAATCTAAAACATTCAAAAGCATCCTCACATTCACAAGAGGTTTGAGCTCCGGCTCATCAACGATGCATGCATGATGTTTTATCTGCCTCTATATGCAGCTGTGCACCATCTTTTATGATGTTCATCAAACCCTCATGCCCATACTTCCCAGCTTGAGAAGATGTCATGTTCACATTCACTGCATGTCTTTACATAGAATGAGGTGAAGCAGCTCCAACAATGAGGCTGTAGATAGTCTGGTGCAGTTTCAGCACGCAGAAAGATACAGATTTTAATCTTTAGAGTGGCAGCGCTATGACAAATTCAGCTCCTTCAAATTCTTTATTTCACACTTCTGGAAACACTCTGTCACACTATATTTAATGTACACAATATGTCAAATGCACAAGCACACACAATCCTGAAGAGCAGTGCTGCACAGCTCAAATAGGCCAGCTAATCTCAGCCACAGTGTGTATGCCTGTGTGTGTGTGAGTGCATGGGGCTGCATATGTGTTAGAGGCTCTGGCAATGTCACAGAGTGGCGAGGAGCAAATTGGAGAAAGAGAAATCAGAACAGAGAGCGAGGGAAAGGCTGACAGACCAGGACAGAGGGAAGAAGAAGGAAAAACTGGCGAGGGAGAGAGAGCTGAAAACAGAGGAGAGGTGTCAGATGACATGGTTAGATAGGGTAGTGTAATAAAGAGTAGGCCAGATAGACAAAGAGAGAGAAGGAGATTAAATAGAGAGATAGAATTCAGATTAAAGAGAAACTAACAGGCAAAGAGGGAGACGTGAACACAGAGAGGGAGAGCTGAAAGGTGGAAAAAAGATTCCCACTTCAGAAACGGGCTCTAAATGAGCTGTTTAGGTGCCAGCTGTGCACGAGGCAAGCTCGCAGGCTCAGAGGAAACATGTACCTGCAGCCCAAAAGGACTTCTGTAGGTTTAAACTAATTCAGGTTAGACTTGAATGAACGGAATAAAAATATTCCCCTGCTGGACTATGACTGTCAGTCTCTGGAGCATTATATCTACCATGCAAACCAGCCTTACTCATAAAAACCTGTTGGTTGTTATAAGGAATCCATCTCAACTCACCACGCTGAGAAGCATTTTGAGCTGTCCTGTACATGAAAGGTGCTGTATAAATAAACTTGCCTTGCCTTGAGAAACTCAATGTTTTCTGATCCCTAACACCGCTCCATCAGTGTGAATGTTAAAATGCGTAGTTTAAGGAATAAAAGCACAGACAGAGAAATGAGCAATTTTAGGATTCAGGTGTTACTTATTTTTAAATATATAATATTAATGCTGCACCTGCAGTGCTGCTTAAAAAAAGCACAAGTGGATTTTTTCATTGACTGGGTTTTGTTTTCAGTGTCTCAGTATTATTAAAAGGTTGTTATGTCCAATCCAGAGTGTGAGGATGTCAGTGGCACAGATCCTGTAATGTACATTATATGCGTTTTGGGAGGTATCCGTACAGTTTGGCTCATCAGAAATGCTAATTAGCATACAATGCAAAGGTTCTGAACATCTCTGATTTTTCATATTTTGCTTCCAAAAAGTAAAACTTTTTTTCCTCTTTAAAGTTATATTGAACAGTAGTTTTCAAAGATACAAAGGGTCTTTAATTTTCACTGTTTTAGATCCAGTTATTCTACCTGACCCTTTCAGAGGAAAGCATTTCTTGTTTTGTTAGTTTTTAAAAGTCATATAACACTAGATTTTTTGCTGTTCTTACAGAACAGCAGGGTGAATGCTTGCTTGCATGCTGAAAACGGTCAAACTGCAATGC
>JBAMHV010000010.1:21889681-21920232 GCA_037177535.1 Pseudomugil gertrudae
CACAGAGAGACTCCCGTGTAGCACAACTTCCACCAGCGTGAAAAGTCTTCATGAACGACCCAAACTGAAGCTGATGTTTTAAAAAAAGAGACATATATTACAATAATCCCGAAACATCATGACAGTTAACAGAGCTACTACTGTTGGCTGCCACCTAGCGGCGCATTCCAGAATAGAATGAGTATGAATAGAATAGAATAGAATAAGACAGAATAGAATAAAATAGAATAGAATAGAATAGAATAGAATGTTGCCTCATAGATTAGACCTGCAGGTGCCAGTCGTTGTAATGCACAGTTACGAAAATAAAATGCAATTTATATGCACATTAAATTTGTCAATTTTGCGCAGATGTTGTTACAATATAAATTCAGTGTGCGATTTAAAAAAAAAACTCTTTTATTGTAGAGGTTTCAACCCGGAAGTGGCGCAACCTTGCTGTTGCTACTGCTAGCATAGCCCCGTTCGCTTTGCGGGGAAGGAACAACTGTTGATAGCTGCTATGCTAACCTTTTGACGCTGCTTGACACGTTTCGCAAAGTCGCTAGCTTATCTTGTAAACAACAACGCTAATTGGTTGACAGTTTACGTACTGTCTGACCAAAGTGCTGCAGCAAACGTTATGTCTAAACTATATATAGGGATCAGGTTGTATTCTTAGCATTAGCCGCTGCCAAATCCCAATTCCGACTGGCAGATATGGAGGCTCGGGGGATTGAGGACATGTTTGACTTTCAACGGTAAGTCAGTCAACGGCTAGCTAATATGCGGTCCTCAGGTACCACTAAGCTAATGCTAATTAGCCACAGCTTCTAAGATTATATTGGTAAATAATTGTAACCATTGCATGTTAACTTCTACGTTATCGTTTTAATACCTAACTAGTATGGTTAATGACTTTCAATTTAGATATAAGATATTTAGTGGAAGCTAATTAGCGGGGTGCTGGAGACGTAATGTAAACCATTTATGGCTAATATTTATACCGGACTCATGCAATGCTAATATCATTGGACACGTCACATTATAACATCAGTGGGACAATTTAGTCCGCGTTGAGTTAGATTGCAGAGAAATGTTGTTTTTCTTCTAAAAAAGGCAGCGAATATATATATATATATATATATATATATATATATATATATATATATATATTTGTGGATAATTGTGTTGTAATAAGATGAGCAGGGTTACTTTAACTTTTTATATGTGTGTGACAGTTTGAGCTCTAAAGCTATTTACTGTATGTCCTGTCACATGATGTCGATGTCTGTCAGGGGTTATTACCACCATTAGTCAGAGCATGTAGAGGAGAAGGGTTAAGTGGGTTTTCCACCTCCAAAAACCAGACGGTTAGAGAAGAAAGAAACTTTTAAAAGTGGGGAAGAAGGAGCTGTGAAAATGTTTTAAAATGTTCAGTTATTGTGTTTTATTTACGCGGCTGCAGAGTTGAGCTTCAAGTTGTTTGTGGTTTAGACAGTCTCTGTTTCTACATCAACACGGGACGTATCTGCAGAAGCTTTTCGTGCTTGGGCAGGGGTGGCTGGTATAAGTGGGCTAACAGGGCTTAGCCCTCCCTGGATTTTTCAGGAAAGATGAAAAAATAATACATAATGAATAATTAATAATATTTTTTTTAAAAACTGAAAAACCTGACACCTAATGTCATTTGAACTGATAAATTCAGAGATGTTTTCACAGTTTAGGGCCAGTTTCCCCCAAAACAACTGAATGTCACATGTGAACGTTTCCCAATGATCTGCAAAGAGAAACTAAAGATGAACTGATCTTATAGGGTGACCTAAATCTTGTATATTGTAATGGGACACTTTTATGTAAAAATGTGGTCCGTTTGGTTAAAAAAATATATGTTAGCCCTCCCACTTAGTGTGACCACAAGCCATCACTGTTTTTGGGACATGAAAAGCTCAAACAGAGCTGGAAAACTTTACGAGGTATGTGCGAGGAGGCAGGGAATGATCTAAAACCTGCAGGACAGCAGACCTGGAAGAGACTTTCACATCCCTGACATATACTGCACCAGCTCTGAGAGAAAACCATTAGATCTAGACAGAAGATTAGGCAAATATCTAAACACCAATGAAAAAAAAAGAGGAACGTAGAAAAATAGATGACAAAACAATGAAGAAAAAAACATGCTTTTCTTAGACATGACTGAGTTTACTCACAACAACGTAACATTTTTTAGCATCCTGTCTCAGTGGACCTGAACTCCAGGCAACACTCATGCTAACTCCTGCTAATCTTCATTTGCTCCTTCAGTCTGGAATCATCATCCTCACTTCCTCTAATTCCATCATTTCTCCTCGTTAATCTCCCTTATTTCCCTGTTATGTCTCCTTCTTCCTTCAGCCGTGGTAGACAGAGTTTTCAGATTCGGACCCTCAGCCAGGTCTCCTGCTTGTAAATTACCACAGACAGCCTATTTTCAACCACATCAGTACTCTAGTACGGGTTGAGAGCAAATCAAAAGGCAGATTTGAAACCAGCTCTTGCCATCTTTTCAAGCTTGTCTTGCCTCTTCTGTGTTATGCAACAAAGACTAACAAAAAGACTGCAAGCAAACCAGATCTGCAGTGACAAGACTTTAAACTACAAGTCAGCCTTAGCATATAGATACAGTACATCATGATACATTCAAAGGTTGTAGCAAGACATCGACAGACACGGAGCTTCTCAAATTCACCCAAAATGAAGCGTGAGAGCAAAAGAGGCCTTGGAAGCTGAGAAAGGGAATACTGAATGAGGAAATACCAAAGGAAAGTGAAGCAAAAAAGGCCAGACATACATGAGATAGAAGCAACGGAAAGGGAATAACAAGAGGAAAGAAGAGCCTCAGCAGCTGATGAAAGTGTGTCTGAACATTTGTCTACTGCATGCCTGAGGTTATAAGATGGAGGAGTCCTTCAGGCAGAGGGACAGTGACAATCAGCACCACCTCTTCCTGATGTTCTCTGTCCACTCTGATTATTTTATCTCATCTTCTGTCACTATCAGGCCAAATGATCATTAATGTCGGACAGAATGAAAAGATGCTTTTAAGTTGTCCCATGTTGCAAAGCCGATGATAACGTAACGCCAGCGAACCGGCAATAAGGCAGATAACCACCGGAGGAGCTCTGGGACAACAGTGATTTAAATTAAATAAATGATAAAATAAGAGAAGAAGAAATGTAAAAAAAAAGATGGCTTGCTACGTTAACCCTCTCTGTGTCACCCTTCTGGATGCAAAGCAGTTTTCTGTCATTTCAAGTGTTTTTTCTACAAGACATGAATTCAAAGGTGTTGTGAGACGATATGATGTGTCATCCTAGGCCTTCACAAACATACTGCTACCAGCCTTTGATTTAATATCCTCTGCCAACAGTGGCTGCTCAAAGCACTAAATTCCTTTAACAATTACGTTCCCCAAAGAGAGAAACACAGACACGGAAAGAGAAGAAACACAAAACCGATATGCAAAATAAAGAAGGAAAGCTACAACTTGCCCATTCTGCTCACTTATGACACAACTTTTGAAGCTTTAGCGCATCTTTCTTCAAACTAGAACTGCTTAAAGTGTAAACGATCTCCCGAAGCTCCACTTAGCAAATTATTTCTGCACATTCTGAAGCAGGCTTAAAATGTGGAGCACAATTAATCAGAAAACGTCACAAAGAGATCAAAACATTCAGGGTGAATGATTTCATTTATCGTATCTTCTCCTTTGTGTCTACCCATAAACACAAAAAAAGGAAACTGTATACGCGTCTATTCATTTTCTCAGAGTTTTCCAAGACTTGCAGAATTACAGAGGAAACGGGTTGTGTACTTGCAGCTTAAAAAAGAGAAATTAACTAAACAAACCAGTATGGAAGCCTTTATGACAATATGCCACTCAATCTTTGATATGCTGATATGCTGATTTGTTAAAGAGCAGATTAATCTGGATTTTAAATGGTTTTAAATGTAAAAACAGACAAAAACAAACTAATTTTGGAGATAGTTCAATTCTCATGATCTAAAGCTTAATTTAAGAAAAAACTCCTGAGAGTTAATGCAGTAGATTTAATACTATTTATAAAACATTTTTACACATATTATTCTTATTTATTTTATTTGAATGGCTTCCTTAAAGCTGCTATGAGAGACGCTGTACTCTGATACAATGACTAAATATTTCTTTATTAGGAAAGTTAAAGATTTCCACTTAAACATTTAATATTTTCACTCTAAATAATCTAAATATGTGAAATAAAAGCATTTGAAAAAAAAACAGATTTGTTGACTTTATCTCAAAGTTGTTCTGTGCTAAATATGTTAAGCTGTAGCTGCACTGTGAGCATGCCAAAGTTAGCGATAAAAAGCACATGACGTCCTTTCAGCGTCCATATTGTAACATGCCAGAGTGCTGCAGTGACACAGCAGCTTTATTTGTACAGCACCACTTCATCTCAGGGCACTTCACAGACACATCACTTTGAGCTGATTAGCATCTGCCTCCACCGTCCACCAGCACATGTTGTCATTTTCCCTGATTAACCCGTTTGTACCACACAACACATTGATGTGTATTTTACTCAGCGTGCTCAGTACCTACATGTTATACGCTGAAGATCTGAATGATGTACACCATACAGAGTTAAAATCATGAGATTCAGTAAACCAGGGGTGCCCAAAGTCGTCCTCGAGGGCCACAATCCTGCAGGTTTTCCATGTATTCCTGCTCCAACACAGCTGACTCAAGTTAATCAGCCTTTATCCTGAACTTGATTGGCTTTTGTGTTCATTTAATGGAAGCCAGCTGTGTGGGAACAGGGACACATCAAAAATCTTCAGGTCCCTCGAGGACCGACTTTGGACACCCCTGCAGTAAACTAAAGCTAGGAAGCCCCACTGCACCACAGGAGCAGATCATACTGCTACAGAAACAGTCCTGTACACCAGCAAGGGTCCAGTAAAAGTAGCACAGTAAAATATCACCCATAAAAATCCATTTTAGGCAAATATAAAAGGACTTTAAAGGGTTAATCAGTGACACAAACGTGTCTGTTTAACTTATTTGCGTGGATGTAAATGTCATAGAACAGATTATTTCTATTATTGAGGTTATTGGAGTTGAAGGAGGAAGCAGAAGCGCAGACTTTATATGTGCTCAGCAAAGCAAAGTGAAAAAAAGGAGGAAAACTAGCAAAGAGGAAGATTAGGACACAAAAAGCAACATTGCTTGTTGTGTGGAAATACCTACCGTTTTGACTTTTTCACTAGAAAACTGTGACGAATGCAATACCAGGTCTGAAAATATCAACCAAGGCAAACTAAAAGGGGATTAGTTCTTTCTAAATGCATATATTTAAGTCCTTTACTCTCAGCTGACTGAACAAAGCAGTCATCTAATAGATTTCATCATTGTTAAATAAACAAATGTTTCCAGTGTTGCAGCAGACAGACAGTGAGAAACAGTAAAAGTTTCTGTATCTTGGTGTGAAACGGCATCTACTGAGAAGCTGTGGACGTCTACCAGGACAAATACGGTGCCATTGTTTGTTTTTTTTAAGCGAGAGGAGTTTCGTGTGTGTTTCTGTGTGTAAGAGCTGCGTTATTAGAATTCGTGTCACAGTCTGGCCCTGTGCTGGGCAAAGGAAGAGAAGGACAGATGCAGAGTGAAGGTGGAGGAGAAAAAGAAAAGCTGGGGAGAAAATTGAAAGAGGAGGCTTGAAAGTTGAGCGGGGAGGAAGATGTGAGGTAAGGGAGTGCGGAGAGTAGAAGATTGAAGCGAATGAAAGCAGAGAAGAGGTGAAGAAGGTATTGATTCAGATCTCGGTCTGGTGAATCACATCGCTGACTAATTCAGCGACCGAAGGCTGTGACAAGAGAAGAGATGTTCAGCTTACTGTTATGCATCGGATCACACTGAAGCACCCCTCCACTGACATCTGCACAGAAAAACTAAAAACCGAGCTGAGTTTAGATCTTTTGTCTTCATGCCTGCATTTCCCAGAATGCCAATGCTATGAAAAGATAAAGATGTGGACTGGTCTGAAGGTCTACAGGAGCAGGATCCAAGAATTTCTCTTTAGCATTAAAACACTGTTTTATCAGAAATTAGTACATTTTCAGGAAACTGTTGGAACTTAATGGATGTGCATGTGAAAACTTAGTGTTTGGTTCATCATCTCACTCTTTGTAGAGCAACAGGGTCTAAAAATAGACTGGGAAGATAGGATGGCATTGCCATGGTAATGTCAGCCATTTGGTGGTGGACTTTTTTCACTTCTTGAAGCTAGATGTAGCGTGATGTATCTGAGGAGCTGAGAACAACACGCTTGTGCAAATCCACTGAGAAGCATCTTCTGCAAGCCGTCTCTTTAACATTAAACTGATATGATTCAGAAGGCTTGAGTTATATCACGTTATCACATCTTCATTTGTCATAAACGGGGAAAATAATGTCAGACGAGTTTATTTCTTCAGGACTGTCTGCCACTTCAGCATGGAGTTTGTAGATTCCCACCGCTTTTGATGGCAGCATCAAGTAGCCATATAAAAGGAGCTGCAGTTTTTCATTTAATAACTCCTGAGCTGCATCATGAAATGTTGGCAACCTGCTGAACCTGCACATCAAATATATATTAATCCACGACTCAAACTGGTCCCAACTTTTTATTACCGTCAGAATAGTGTTTGCAAAGAAACTCTGTACACAATATTTGTTTAGGAAGGAAGTAAGTCTTTTCAATTGTGCATAAATAAATGTTTTTTTACGATTTATGTCAGCAACAGGAAGTAGAATTTGGGCTTTTAAAATGTGAGCTACATGTATGTGAGAAGGTTTAGAAGGAAGGAAAGGAAACAGTTTCTTTTTGTGTCTTTTTATGGGAAAAGCTGAAAGGCAAACATTGAATGACTGAATCCATCCATTTTCTACCGCTTATTCCCTGAACGGGGTCGTGGGGGGGCTGGAGCCAATCCCAGCTGACATCGGGCGAGAGGCGGGGTACACTCTGGACAGGTCACCAGTAAATAACTGAATCATCCTCACAAAAAGAAAACATAGTTTTAATCTGGACTGATCAAATCAGAAGAGTATTTTTAATTTCTACACCACTGAATTTGACTTATTTAACACATTCAGGATTAAAAGAGCCAACGGTTCTGCAACTTTGGGGTATTGCTTCTTTCAGTTCATGATCAATTCTGGTCATTGATACAAGTTGTGAATTAAGGTGACAACTATCTCTTTGATACTGCCATCATTCCTCACATAGAAGATAACCTGTGCCTTCTGGTTCATGACTTAAACAAGCCAACTGTAACGAAGGACCTCAGAGACTGAACGGGAGTTCAATCATTTATTAGGGAACAGAATTATTAGGAGAGAGAGTTCCTAAATTGGGTAAAACGGGATGAACTAAAGAGGGAATACCAGGCGAAGGACAAGTCCAAGAGGTCCAGAGAGGAAGTAGAGGAGCAGGCTGGGATCAGAGTCGAGAGAGAGCAAACAGGAGTCAGAGCCAGGTGATCGGTCCAGAGGTTTAATCCAAAGGGCGAGGTAAAGGAGCCGAGACCGGGGAAGGGAACTGGGAGTCTGCTGTATTTCTGTTACCAGGTCTGACAGAGGATGAATGATCTGCGGATGCTTATATGGCTGGAGAGGGAATTGGTGACAGGTGGATGTGATTAATAATCAGGGGACTGGCTGCGCAGGTGTCTAGCTGGAGTGGGCGTGTCAGTAGCAGAACCTGGTGCAGGTGTAAACACCAACCAGGGACAAATGTCCCTCTGTTAGAGTATTACAGAACATTTGTAAACACTCTGTCTTGTTTCTGAGTATACAACAAATAAATGGAGAAGCACAAAAATCTTCCCATTGACCAAGAATAATCCAATAGTGAGCCAGTCAGTACAAGCTCACAGACTGTGCGTGGACATTCAGCAAGCGTAACGCTGTGAAAAACTTTACGTCTATTCAAGAATTACACCCACACTGAAAGGGAAATAACTCTAGCCAAATAGTTTGGGACTTTTTGTGAGTCAAATAAAATCTATTCCAGAGTCTAAACAACCTTTAAGTTTCTCACATATGTGCAGGTTTCATGTGGTTCATGAGTCCAACAGTCTCATAATAATGTCCAAAACGCCGTCTGCTGGTTTTACAAACTACCATTTGGTAAATGGTAAATGGTTTTGTACTTGTATAGCACATTAGTGCACTCAAAGCGCTTTAACACTATTTGACACATTCACCCATACACACACACATTCACACACCAGTGACGCAGCACCGGGAGCAACTGGGGGTTCAGTGTCTTGCTCAAGGACACTTTGACATGTGGACGCCTGAGCCAGGATTTGAACCACTAACTTGCTGGTTAGGAAATGAGCCGCTCTACTGTATGCGCCATGCCCGTACCGTAAAGACATTTATTTCAGATGATGTTTGCTGTAGGTTGATCCCAAGTCAGATGATGCAGCAGAACGATGAGTCGTGACTACTCTTTAGAGAACATGTGCTGAACCAGGTCACACACACATTTGCTGTACCCAAACTCGTCGTATAAACCAACTTGACAAAGTGTTTGTTGAGAGCAATGCCAGCTCCGGCATCAAAAATGGATGAGTGAGGGGTCACCGTTGAAATCTGTGGATACAACCTGATCCTCTGTGTATCCTGGAATTCCCTTCATGGGTCCTTCCACCGCAGCCTAAACAACCTTCTTGATGTCATCATCATACTTTGGAGGCTTCTCCATGCAGACAGCGAGGTCAACCACAGACACATTGGGGGTGGGGACCCGGAAAGTCATACCAGTCAGCTTGCCATTACGCTCAGGGATGACTTTGCTAACAGTCTTAGCAGCACCGGTAGAATCAGGAAGGATGTTCTGGGAGGTACCACGTCCATCTCTCCACATCTTACCGGAGGGACCATCACCGTGTGGCCATGACTGAATGGACTGTGCTCATGAGAGCCTCAACGATACCAAAGTTGTCATTGATGACTTGGCCAGGGGAGCCAGGCAGTTGCTGACGATCTTCATGGAACTGTTGTACTTGTCGTGATTGACGCCCATAACAAGCATGGGAGCATCAGCGCTTAGGGGCAGAGATCACCACACCTTTAAGCTCCACCCTTCAGATGAGCAGATGCCTTCTCAATAATGGTAAAAACACCAGTGGATTCCACAACGTAGTCCACACCAGCATCGCTCCAT
This sequence comes from Pseudomugil gertrudae, assembly GCA_037177535.1. Lineage (NCBI taxonomy): Eukaryota > Metazoa > Chordata > Actinopteri > Atheriniformes > Pseudomugilidae > Pseudomugil > Pseudomugil gertrudae. The sequence continues at coordinate 21,898,897 of JBAMHV010000010.1, forward strand.
GTAATGTTGGCAGGGTCTCTCTCATGGAAAACTGTGATGTGCATGTTGCCTATGACTAGCTTGACACCCTCACCCCTCCATGCTTCCAGATACCGTGAGTAGAGTCAAACTTGAACATGTAATCCATGTAGTCAAGGTCAATGAAGGGGTCATTAATGGCCACAACCTCCACCTCACCACCTTTAGCAGCAGCACGGGTCACCAGACGACCTATTCGTCCAAACCTGTTGATCCAATCTTCACCATTGTTTCTTAAGAATGTCTAACCCTCTGAATGTTTGGGATGTGACTTCTGCCTAGACGCTCTGAAGAGAGTAATATCTAAAACTGTTTGATTTTATAAACTTTTAAAATAATCAATTAATACATGAATTTCTGCTGATAAGAATATCATTAAAATGTCTCGGCTGACAATACTTTGTTTTTTAACCCCCTGAATGCAAACATAGACATAATGTTTTCTTATGTGGACATTTTGTCACAGATTTTTAACAATGAACTGAAATCCTCTTTCACCATCTGTCAAAGCAACTCTGAACTACTGATCATTCCCTCAAAACAAATAAAGACATTATTTATCTGGTGCGAACAACCTGTGGTGAACTGTGGGACCAGCACACTTAAAACAGATGAGTATTTTGTGATCTTTTCCTCGAGGTAGAAAAACAACGAGGTTAAAGCAGGCACCATAAAGTGCAGAAACAGCAGGAAATGAAGAGACAACACACTCCTACAAATGCTCAGAGGCAAATGTGACACATGAACACAAACAAAAAGAGAAAAAAACAAGCTGCTCGGACTCACCATCTTCCCTGCATTCCTCCGGTGGCTTTGCTTTCTTGGCTAGCCGAGGATCGAGCCATGACGTAGTTTTGGTGTTGTGACTGGAGAAAAAAGGGGAAGCATGTAGATGAATGAGAAAAGGTGCAAGCAGAGGTCAGACAGAGACTGACAGGGAGAATAAAAGAAAGAGACAGTGCAAAATAACACTAATGGTCTGTATGAGTGTGTGTTTCTGGATGTAGACAGAGGCCAACAGCAACAAGAGGGATTTCTGAGGTAAACTAAAGAGCCATTAATCCACTAATTAGCCCTCAGCCACTCATTAGTAAAGGTGAGAGGAAGGGGCAGAAGTTAGAATTTGTGTGAGTGTGTATCCTGTCTGATTAGCAGTGTGAAGTCACATCACTCTTTTAACAGAAAGGCCAAAGCTATAAAGTCCACATGCATCAAAGTCCTTTTCCTTAAGCAGATGTCTAATACTATTCATATTAGGTATAAAATTCCCTGCTTCCCGGTACTTTGATAGATAAAAAAAATACTGTGCTGTTTCTGTGATGGACATGCGACCAGTCCAGTGCGTTTCCTTCAGCTGCTAACTGCTGGGATAGGCTCCAACTTCCCGCCAGCCTGGATTGGACTGAGCCATGCAGAAATTGAATGAGTATCATGTCTAAAATCTAAAACTAAAAATGAAACAGTCAGTATGTTTACATGCAGGGTTAAGTTTAGCTCAGCCAGCTGTGCACATAACATATGAGAGCTCAAAGTAATTCCTGCAGACAAAGTCTAAAAAGCCCATTTGTACTGATATTTTGTCCAAACTGTGTCTGACTGACCCACAACAGGAGGCAATGCGTTTTCAGTTAATTAGCTGTAACAGACCTAAACAACCAACAGGCTACAGGAGAGAATGAATCCGTTTTACAGTGACATACTTTGTATTTATTTATTTAACTGCATGCCATTTGCTTAAATATACTCAAACAAATGACACGCACATGATCAGTAATGGCTATTTGTGTTTAATGGCCCCTTCTATTACTTCTGGGTCAAATCCCAGCATGTGAAGGCATGCAGAGGAATTTTTACGCCAGTGTCACAGAGACTACAAAACATTTTTTCTGTTACTGGACACACTTAAAGCTAATAAAAAAACAAAATCCTCATTGTGTATAAAGAGATATGGCTATAGCTGCAGATCAGCTCAGCTGTGCATGCAACTGCTTTTAGTATCTGTGTACATTCATCCAACTGGAATATTCAGTTGACTGTGATTTTAGTTACACCATCATGTTAAAAATCAGGTTTTAGTCTGACTAATACAATAATTCAATTATATGCAACATCATGCAATGAGAGATATGAATTCATAGAAAGAAATATCCCATACTCTATGAAGTAAACCTCTCCCTTCTCAGTGTAAGCCATCTCCCAGTTGTCAGGCAGAGGACCCAGCTCTTCCTCATCTACGTCGGGGACTTTAGTGGGTGATTTGGAGGGAGATTTTGGGGTCTCCTCCCCTTCAATTGGAGGCTCAGCAGATGCAGGGGCCTGGCTGGATCCTTCAACAGCAACCTCCCCAGAGGCATCTGTGCTCTTGTCCTCATGTTCACTGGACTCTGTGAACCACACAGACACACAGTTGTTTATTCTCACATGCACTACACACACACACGCATGTGGAGCTGAATGCACATGACACATACATGATGAGTCAGAGTCAAGCCACTGCACAGTTATGAACCCCCAGGAGACAGAACGAGTGAGGAAGTGTGGAGGGGGGATGGAGTCTAAGGACAATCAGCATGAGCAGAAAACAACACAGGAATGTCAGAAATTGAGAAACAGGGAAGGACAGAGACTATGGGGGTCAGAGAATAAGTCAGAAACACAAGGAGATGCTTTTGAAGGGGGAAGAAAAGCTGGTGGCATCAAACACAGCGGATGGGAGCACGTGATTGAAATGCCAAGCTGCATCATCCTTTAATATTCCCGTGTGTACTTTTAAAAGCGATGTAACAACACACATGCACATAAAACAGTCCAATCACATCCATTTCTCTGGATTAAGATACAAACCCCAACTACCAAATCTTGTAGCGCTAATCACCAGAGGGGGTCTTAGGGTGACTTTTTCTATGTAGAATAATGAACAAGCCTTATGTGGGCAACTTCCTGGGGACAGAATAATATTCACAGAGATGGTGTAAAAATAAGATGAGTTAGGGTTTACTGTAATATGTGGCAGTAAAAATATAATAAATAAGACAGGTTAAAATTAGGCTACACAGAGATGGAGGAAACAGAAAGATGAAACGGGAGCAGAGCCAGGACCACAGGGACAAAGGAAAATCAAGAGGTCAGAAGAAAAAGGGTGAAGGAAGAGAGAAAAGAGTGGTGGGTATTAATATCAACAAGGACAAAGGCCAGTGGCGGAAAGACAGCAAGACAGACAAAGAAATGAGAGGACAAAAAGACAGGAGCTAGTCTTTATGAGACTACAGCCAGTGACTAACAGTGGAGACTTTAAGGTGCCCTTGCTTGCTGTTATGTAAGTTTTCTGTGAACCTGTGTAGCTTCCACTCATCTGAAACAACTGCTCAGGGTACAGTTTGCTGTAGATGAGCTGCAGAAAACTAGATATTCAGAGAGAAGGAGACTTAGGGGACAATAAGAGTGATGGGTAACAAATGTAAAAGCATCTAGGTTTTGTTCTCAGGCTTGACTCAATCATATCAGCGGTACGGCAATAAAAACAGCGTAAGACTTCAAACCAGGTTTTCTCCTCAATTAAACAATAAAAACGTCTTCATGATCCCGGCTCTTGTAAAGCAGAGCACACTTGCAGCTGTAGGATGAAAACTGTGCTATAAAAACATCAAAACAGGAAATTTATGTTTTTTTCTCTCCTATCCTACAGTACCTGGTGTGATAGCCACCCCGTTGCCATTGACAACTGGGCTCTCCTCTTCCTCCTCCTCAGGCGGCTCCAGACTGGCGCGCTGCTCCATGTTACTAACTGACTGGTTCCTCTTTCTCTTGCCCTGGGCGCTGGGCCGGGCTCCGGGTAGCAGAGCTTCACTCACATTCAGAGGAGGGGCTGCCGGGGACGGCTCTGCTGGAGGTTTTGGCGTGCCGTAGAAGTTATCTGAGGGGAAAGAAGCAAAACAGTGTTTGTATTAGAAGCCTCGTGTATAGATGGAGACGGACCTCAAGTGATGTAACACAGTGTCTGACTGACTGCCGGATGCTGGTCCGGTTGCCAACTTTGTCCTCACCTGTGTCATGCACTGCTGTGGTTTGGCAGGATGATTGGACAGCGTGTAGCAGAGACAGCTAGACTGAGTTTATTTCTAACAGAGTGAGTAGAGTACAGACTGTGCACCTGCTTCTTGGTGGTGTTTTGTGCAAAAAACTTGCATAAATAAACCTGGTTTAACGAAGCTGAGAAAGCTCTGAGATGGTGCTTAAAGCCACAGACACAGAGGGATATCCTCTGAACACCACGGAAAAGGACATAAATGACACATATGAGTGTGTGAAAGATTAAATAACCTTCTGTGGGGACAGAAGAGATGCTTTCCCAATACAAAACCTGGCTAGCCAGTGACCTGAAAAAACATCAAGGGTGGGAGGCAGGAAATAACTGACGACATCACAAAAACAACTTAAAACAAAGGTTAGGTGCGAGGAGGGCTACAGGAGAAAGTTAGAAAGTCAGCTCCAGCAGAACAGCGTGAGGGATGTGTGGTCAGGACTGAAAAAGATCACTGGCTTCATCATACTGATGGAGGTCTGGGCCAAACAAATGAGCTGAACATGTTCTTCAGTTGGGTCAGTTCAGCCCCTTCCTTCAGCCCAATAGACCACACAGCCTCCACAAAGCTTTCATGTCAAGTCTCCACTCTGACACCCTGCAGCTCAGTCGTGGACCTTAACACAGCCTCATCTCCCTCCACATCTACTATGACCTCCTCTGCCTCCACACCTCACCTGCCTGTGTCCTGCAGTCCGGTGAAGAAGCAACTGGAGAAACTGAACTGGAACCAGGCTGCAGACCCAGATAGTGTCAGCCCAAGGGTTCTGACCACCTGCTCAGTATAACTATGTCAGATTCAACAGCACCTTTTCAACACCAGCCTGAGTCAGAAAGGAGTTCATGTGCTGTGGAAATATCCTGTTCCAGTCCCTAAAAATCCCAAACATCTGAAAAAATGCTGGAAACCAGCTGCCTTTACATCTCACATTAACACTGGCACACCTTAGTTAGCAAATGAACACCTTTCAGGGCCCATTACAGTTTGCCCATCATTGTGGGTTTGGAGTTGAAGAGGCCATCATAACTACCTCAGAGGGACCACTATCATCTGGTAAAATCAGGCAGCTTTTAATACAATCCAGATGCTTTGTTATGTGAGAAGCTCCATATATTCCAGGTTATTACCTGCACTTATGACGATCTAACAAAACTCATTACAGGTTGTGAAACTAAAAGGTTATGTGTCTGCACTGGAGCACCACAAGGGACTGTACTCTCACCAAGTCACTTCACACCGTACACCTCAGACTTCTAATACATCTCTGAATCCTGTCATCTGCAGGAATACTCTGATGACTCTTCAGCTGTATGTTGTACCAGTGATGGACAAGAAGCACTGGTTGGTCAGTTTGTGAGAGGATGTGGAAACAAACACAAAAAAAGATAAAAAAAAAAAACAACTAATTTGTCATGGTTTTTAACTTCAGGAGGAAACAAAGCACATCATGTGAAATGAGGTGAAGATGCTGGAGGAACACAAGTACCCTGGAGTTCAGCTAGACAACAGACTGGACTGGAAAAGCAACACAGCTATGCAACGAGACAGCTGAGCTCACTCAGTGTCTTCAACAAGAAGTTACATCTCCTTGTTGTGGAAGTGCAATCTGCAGCCACCCGTTGGGGCAGAAGCCAGAGACTTAAAGACAAACTTATCAAGAAAGCTGGTTCTGTGCTGGGAATAACTCTGGAGGCACTGGAGCTGACTGTCCAGGAAAAATGCTGCACAAGCTGCTGAAAATGGTAGAAGGTTCGTCATCCTCTACACAACACGAAAGATCAGTGTGAGGCTTCGTCCACTACAGTGTAGAACAGGACTGGAGACCATTCCTGCCAGCAGCCATCACAGACAAAGGTGTCTTATTCTAATAATTATAACTATTGCATTTAAATAAATAAATAAATAAACAAAAACTTATTAATGTGATTTCTATGTAGGATAAATAATTGTAATTCCATTTAAAATTCTAATGCTTGCACCATTTATCATCATTTATGCAGCATAGAAAAAACAGCTACAGTCTAACAAACTACAATTCAAATTAATTCAATAAATAAATGAAAAAATTTAAAAAAACATGATAACACTAAAAAGGAAAACAATGTGGAGGTCAGTGTACTTTCATCTCATCTTATTCTTCTTTTTATTTGTGGCCTGTCACGTGGTAATTTACACTTCCGTCATCATTTACTCATCCCCTCATTGTCTCATCTTTTAGACAAACTGCAGGCCCGACGGTCACACAACACCAGTAACTCATGCAGAGTTGTCTGCATGAACATTTAAATGTCCCCTTCACACACTTCCAGACACAATCTTGTGTATTTTGTTGGCATCTGCTGAGCTTTTTGTTGCCGTTTGCTCATTGCTACTCTGTGTGACCCCAATGAGAACGTTCTGTGACAGACTAAAGATGAATGGCAGCAGCACATCAGAAAAGTGTTGAAATACTGAGTACAAATACTGCTTTTACACTAAGACTGGAGGCTTTTAAGACTCTCTTTAAATGTGTGTGAATATGTTAATACAAGCTGATTAATTCATCCCTATTTCCAGTAGTAGTGTGTCTCGCCTTAGTGCTTTTCAGAAGACGTCCAGTAACCATTACTACTTCTCACAGATAAGCTTATACATATAATATTTATCTATGCATTAGACTGCACTGTGTATGCGGTGTGTGTCATAAATGTGCAAAATATTAGCACATTAAGGAGTAATGTTTGTGAATTTCTAACCAGAGGTCATTTATAACCAACTAAAGAGCTCTAACAACGATCTTGTTAATAGTGAACATGCATGCTCTGGCAGAAGCCACAGAGCTTGCAATAATTTCTGCACCAGTCAGCCATGAATACTGTACACAAGACTAATGCAACTGAATTAGAGCAGTTGCAGAAATATAGCGACAGACTAAGCAGAGACACTCCAACAGCAGTCCGGACAAAACAAACGATAAAAAGTGGAGAACTGTAATGGAGCAAGAACGAGTGAGACCAGTCTCAAGGCTGAAATGGATTATTAGACCTGATCAGAGAACGTCTCAGTTCAGACCGGTCAAGCGTTTTGGTTTCCAGGCGTCTGATTTACATGTTAAATCAATGTAAACCCGCGTCTAGAGGCGTCCAGTGAATTTGCGTCACAACGCGAGTCTTTGCGCTATGGCAACGCGCCATATTTTTTACCCTATTTGCTTTCCATAGAAAGCTGCGTCTATGACGCGCCACCCGGCGTCGATGCCAGAGTTGGAAAATCGGAACTCTCGGCGTCCAGACGCTGAGCGTCCACCAATCAGCAACTACGCTCCTGTGACGTAGTGACGTGTTTTCCGTATGCGAGAAAGGAGAAGACGAACCAAAACAAACAAGATGGGGGTTGACGAACAGCTCATTGTTGCGGTTTTTAGAAAACCTCTGTTATACGACCTGACCAAGGAGGAGTACAAAGACAGGGTTAAAAAGGACATTGCCTGGAGGAGGATAAGTGAGGAAGTTGGGCCATCGGGTAAGTTATAGTTACGTTTGAATCGTTAAAATGTTTTGGCTAGTATGTTAGTATAATATAAGCTGTTGCTTAATTTGTGTCTGACGAGTTTATTTATTTATTTAGTGGACAATTGCAAGAAGCGGTGGAAGAGTCTGAGAGACACGTATATGAAGGAGAGGAGAAAAGAGAGAGAAAAGAGTGGGTCAGCAGCAGGGTCAGCCAAGAAGTGGCGGTTTTATGAGGTCCTGTCTTTCCTGGACCGCTTCATTTCTCTTCGAGAAACGAGCGGGAATGTGGAAAGAAGGGTGGAGGAGCTGCAGACCTCAGAAGACAGCCCAGAAGAGCCACAAGCATCACCAGCAGGGCTTTCAGAAACAGGAGGTAAGTGTAGTCAAGAAACATGAAAAATGTGTCATTAAAGTTGTGTTGTAGTAAAAAGCATAGGACCAGGCCTATACAATCAAGTATATAATACAACACAATGTATTTGTGTTGTAATAATTTGTTATCATTTGACAGACACACCTGATGAAGACCATCTTTTGAGGCAGTCTCCTCTACCAGAGCTTCCTCCTGCTGCTTCTTCAGGGCAGGCTGGCCCTTCTGCTGCTCCCACAGGTAAGCGAACGGATTCAGTTGTATTGTTATGAGTATTTTTTTAATTTAGCAATTCACTCTTCAATTAGCAATGTAGATAATAAAATGCACTTAGTTTTTTGGCCTGTAGATATATTTATAGATGTAGCTACTTGAGTTTTTCATTATCTGTTTTTGCAGATCCACCAAGGAAGAGAGCCAGGAAGAGGCCCCTGGAGAGCGAGCCCTCGCAGTTTGAAATCGCGCTGCTCCTGGCTCTCCAGGACAGACCTCCTCCTCGTGTCCAGTCTGATGACGAACACTTCCTCCTCTCTCTGCTTCCTCTCCTGCAGACTGTCCCCGTTGAAAACAAAGAATTTGTTAAATTTCAAATTCATAAATTATTATTTGAAAATGCCACATACTCCCTAAATTTGAAATCATTGAAGCCCACAGATGCCTAATTGGCCTAATGAGATGGCACCTTCTGCAGGAGAGGAAACAGACCCTCATTTTTCTTCTCCTTCCTTGTTCCTGTTCATTCCTCTTCCACCGCCCCTCCTCCAGGCAATGTCCTTCACTAATTTGTGTATCGTTGTTCAAAAATATATTTTTACATAACATGTTAAATAAATATTTTTTGTAACTTTAATGAAGCTTTGCTTTGCTTATATATATATATATAGTTTTATTTAAAGGCACAGTTTTTATTCATATATTCGTTTATATATTCTATTCATCCAAAATGTACAGTATGTATTGCCTTATGGCTGAATAAATATGTGAATGCTATGAAGACAGTAAAATATTTTGCTCTTTATAGTTTAGTGGGTGGCTCTTAAAAGAGCCGTTGTGGATCAGTCCTGAGAAGGACTATTGTTGTGCGGGCTGCCATGGCACTGCTCCCTCTTCACAGAAGTGGGCCTTAAACACCTCCCTCACTCTCAAGGCCTCCTGGGATGCGCTGTTGGCACCCATTCGCCCCACATCTGGAAGTGGCTCCACCTCCTTTTGTATTGGTCTTTGTACAAACAGCTGTCACTGGGCTTCTGCTGTCTAACTTGCATGCTGAATGGTCTAACAAAGCAGGCTGTGCACTAAAAATGTTTTCATGTTTAATTTTGAGTGTTGGTAAATTTAATATAACAGAAATGTGGAGATGCAGAAATGCATTTGCTCTGAAAGAGCCCATGTTCCCTCCTCCTGCATGATACCGAGTACAACAGGATCTGAGGACTGCGACCTTGTTCAAATTTTAAATGGTGAAATATAAACATGAACTAATTCTGCTTTTATTTATGTGAACTGAGCTTTAATGTGTTTTTCCACCACATCACTGTCTGCAGGCTTTGTTGGGCCACATTTTTGAGGAGCCACAATTTCCCTAAATAATTAGACTCGTTATCTTTGATTGAACCGTGGGAACAATCGGGATCGAAGACTTCTCGGGACATCTTCTGCATATAAATCTGTTGAAAGAGGAAAATGGAAGCAAAAGGTATGCTATTAGCAGCCGTTTTCATGGCGTCCAACTGTTCTGCGTGTGGCAACATGTAGTTTTGGCTCTGCACTCACTTTAGCTGCCGTTTCTTTTCCTTTCATGGAACAATGCATATTATTGCACTACAGTCCTTCAGCGTTCGGTCTTCCTGAGCTTTTTATTTGTTCATTTATTGAGTAAGTTGGCATTATGTTAGACACGGCCCCGTCTCATAACGTTTAACAGCTCAACACTTTTGTTATGGAGGCAGCAGCTATTCATGCTCCGGTAATTTGCACATTTTTAGCCAGTAATGTCACACTTTTTGACATATATCGATGCTCAAAAAGGAGAATTTTAGGTTAAAAAAAGTCCTGCTTGCTACATAAGATACTAAATCTTTGCAATGATATACAAGATTTAGGTACATGGGTATAAAATTTTAGGTTTAAAATGTTATGTTTCCCTACTTGCTATCCATTTCCTAAAAACATTTAAGGACAGTATTGTTTTATCTATCCAAGTACCTCCAAATTAAGTGGCACTTTTGGATTGCTGCTGTTCTCTGCTGGTCCTGGTTCATCTGACTTTTCTTCATCTTCTGCTACAACAGAAATGTGTTTATGATATTTATGGAGTATGCATACTACGGCGAGATTTGTTTGTGAAAAGTTTAATAAACGTGAGCTTTGCCATCTTACATTTACATTTATATTAGCAAATGCTGTGAGCAAAAGCTGTGTAGCCTTTGCCTTTAAGCATTTCTTCCTATAAAATATCCTTTAATACTTTCCATCAAGACCAAGGAGCAGGCTTAACATCAGGATGTGGAGAGACTAATCCATGCTTTCATTTCCAGAACATTCGCTTACTGCAAGGGCCCTCAACTTTAGCAAAGAGCGCTGCTGCCAAGTAACAACCAAGAAAAGTCAACATGTCACAAATGCTTTTCCAGTGGCTCCCAGTTCTTAGAAGAAAATAATTTACAGTTTATTTGTGATTCTCACAATGATTTAGAGGGACAGAACATATCTGGGATGCTATTTCATCATTCTACTGGCTTTCTGTAGAGCGCTGTAAACTGCTGCAAAGTAAACATGGAGGACAAATATGTATTTATTAGACTCTGTGGAGCTGGAATAAATTTTAATCTGACTTCGGCCATTTTCAAATTAAAGCTAAAATGTTTGTTTTCTGTATCTGACCAGCATGTCTCGCTCATTTTATTTTTATTTATATTAGTGTATATATATATATATAGACGATCCTTCCTTCCCGTAGCCATCAGCATTAAGAACAATACCCATCAGTAATTATTCTATAATATACTATATATATATATATATTACTAGTATATACTATACTACTATCTGAATTTCCCTCTGGGATCAAGAGAGTATTTTTCATTCATTAGTATATATATATTTATATTAGTACATTATTATTATTTAGTTGGGTTTTTTTTTCCCTTCTTGAATCAGTACTTTTCCCCCCTTCGTGCTGTATAAATATACTTCTTTTGGCTGGAGATATTTTATGAATAATTATATTGATTAGGAAGACTTGCCTTCAGTGTTTTGATGGAACTTGCTGTGTGGATTAGCTTAGTGGGTGGAAACAGATGCAAATTCTTGATAAAACAGCTACAAGTCTACAGAGCCATCTGATCTGTATAAACACAATGTCAGCTGCTGAATTGCTCTCGTGTTAATGCTCTGTTTGGAGGCACAAGCAAAAGATTACACCAAAATGCAAAAATAGCATCGAGTGTCTGCTATTGCTCACTTTAATGGTAATGCTGGTGGGAGAAAAAGCTAATCGAGAATGGCATAGCTTATGCATCTTTCAGGAGATGGATGAAAACATCCTCAATGTATCAGGAGAATACGGCTGTCTTTTTAAAGCTTATGAGTGAGAGATAAAGATGTTTTATGTCATAATCCTTCAAAGAAGAGAATGGGGGACGGTGGGTCACAGAGAGGAAACATGAGCCTTTTTCACTAATGAGCTCCGGACAAGAGAATCAGGTCTGAGCCTTTATTTAAAATCAGTGCATGGGCACAGGATACAGGAGGCTGGACATGATGCCCACCGCCTCCTCACTGTTCATTCTCAGAGCAGTTACATGTTTCATTATGTTTCATTTTTCTTTTAAAAGAAAAAATGTCTTTATTTTGTACTGGGTATTTCAGAATCTGCATCTTTAAATACTTCCCTCTGCCAGCCAATGTCCTGAAAAGTTCTGGACTGCAGTGAAAGTGTGAAATTGGTGTCAGAAAAAAATGTAGTGATGAACAAAGGAAGGAGAAAAGCAGAGCAAAGAAGATGGAAGAAGGATGCTGCAATGGATAAAAGCATAATGAGCATTGAGTCAACAGACACAGCGTGAAGTGGATGGATACTAGGAGGGGCTCAATTGCAGCTATCATTTTCTTAGGTCACTTATCTCTTTCTCACAAGACCAGATGATCACATCAAAAATCAAAATAAGCACATTCAGGGCAAGACAAACAAGTCTAAAGTATGAAAGTAAAAATGCACCCGCCTGTAAAAGTAAAAAACTAACCCAAAAGCATGCTGAGATACGTTTACATCCAAGTTCCTCCTAAAGCTGCACACCGGTTTCAAAGCTAAATGTTCCCAAGATGTTGACTGCTTTTGAGCCTGAAGGCTTCTGTACAGTCATATCCACGCAGCTGTGCTGCATCTCCCATCGCTTGATGAGCTCTTATGTGCACAGAAAACTCAATAACTTGCACAATTCACTGTAACTCATGCAATACACCTTGAAAAGCTCCAGCTCTGCTGTCCTAACCCTTAAAAAGTCCCTGCTTCTTAAGAAGTGATCTGCTGGAAAACAATCAGTTATTGTCCAGAAGCAGTACAGAGGAAAATGAGTGCACGGAAGCAGTAACACCAGCGACATATGCAGTATTCTGCTGGCAGGAGGATTTTTGACAGCGTTGTTTCCCAACAGCATGAGAGCAAAAAGCCACAAATCCAAAAGCAGAAGGTTTGTGAGCACACAGAAGCCCGAGTGCACGGAAAGGGGCTCAAACAGGAAAACAAAGCATTTGTGCAAGAATTAATAAAGTGCTGAATTAAATCAGGCAATGATTGCATGCAGACTGGGATTTTTTAAAGGTTTGAGGGGGGAAAGTGCATGTTGTGATTCATTATTTTCAGCACTTTATGTTCACTCTAATGCAAACACTTCTATAACCTCTTAGAGACCTGTCTTGGAATAAGAGAAGCGGTTGGAGCTGAAACTGGACACAGACACTATCAGAATATTAAAACATAATCGCTCCTGTGTTGCTGCATGTGTTTACATCCAGAGCTGCAACAGTTTGTCAATCAGCCAAAAGAAAGGTGGAACAAGCTAGCTGAGCTTACTCTGCAAAACACTGACAAGAATCACAGGTGAAAGCATGGACAAGGAAAACATGACGGCACGGTTACAGTCACAATCAAGACAGCCGTTTCCTACCGCTGTTTGAGAGTCAGAAGACGCATTTATTTAAATAATTCCTATCTGTCCTCCTTTCTTCTTCCATCTCTATATTTAGTGTGAATCACACCAGAAAGACACAGCTTCCCCCAGTGGGCACAAACTAAGCTCTGTGTTAAGGGAAACATACTCTGTGGACACACAACTGTGATGTGAATGCATAAAAAGGGAACACACACATATAAACATACATGTGCCTTTAGCCCCTTCACATGCACATTTACGCACAGTTTGTGGGAATGTGGTTGGTCGCGCATGCTTGTAAAATTTCTTCTGGGCAAATGAACCAGCAAATCTCCCATCTGTAGATGTATGTGAGCGGACTTGACATGACATGGAACTGGCATTTGTTCAGCTGACACACACACACTTAAATAATCAACAACCACAACAGGAAGCTTTAACACTCATTACGTATCAGTGCAAATGACTCTGTTTGTTTACTTGAGCTGCGTATAAGAGCATCACCTGGCACACCTAATTAATCAGGTAAAGATATTCACGCTGTAGTGCAGGAAGGCAGAAAACATTTAAAAATAGCAAAAAGGCTCGACTGAAACATGCAGCACATTCCCAGCTTTGCTCCCTGAGCACCTGCACTTGTCTCGCAGACGCTCCCACAGCTCACCTTCATAGGTTCCACTCTCTAGCAGGGCCCCACTTTGCTCCAGTTCCATAAAACGCTCCACGCTCACGAAATTGTAGTCCACCCCTGGCACCTCCCCCTCCTTTGGCTGCCTGGTGGTACCTGCAGAGCGAGGGAGAAAAAACGAGAGGTCATTAGAGCCAAAAAGGACACTTGAGAAGAAAAGGCAGGAAGGTAGGGAAAGAGCCAAAAGGGGGAAAAAAGGATTGGACAGGAAAAGACGGCAGATTTGAGGCTACAAAGTGTATAAGAGGAAATGGGAGGAGAAGGGAAGTGGAACAGAAAAGGCTGACTGAGGAGTCATCACTTGTGATAGCCAAATCCATTCACGCAATTCTGAGTGAGTGACAGTGAGAGACAGCTTGAGAGAAGCAGGGAGAGCAAGCTCAAGCAGCAAAACACCATCATTCAGTCTCTACAAGCCAATCTAATGGTGCTTTAATAATGACTGAATCGATATGGCACTTTTACCAAGCATAAGTCAAACTCCCATACACAGCACACAATATGGTGCCGATTGGATTATTGTCGAAACAGCGGGAACGCAGAGGCACCGCATTACTGTGCAGCAATTAGAGCCTTCCCGCATCAATGCTCTGGAGATCTTCATCAGTGCAGCAGCATCGAGGCTGCGTAATGGCAGCTATGGGAGTTTGGAGTTTAATGAGGTGCCGCGTTTGTGTCCCTGCCAAGTGGACTTTCAGCTCAGGCTCACTAAAGTCCACTGGTGCTGATCTCTGCTGTCTATCGATCATGCCAGAAAACAGTCGCTCGTCTGGCATGGAGTTTGGAGATGGCTGTCTGAGCTGTTTGCCAGGATTTGGACCCACTAAAAGCTAAGGTGGATCGCTCTGACCATGCAGATTTTGGGTTAATCACCTCTGTGAAGAGGTTGGGATAGAAAAACTGGAAAGAAAGAAACATTCATATGTTGAAGAATGAATGAAGGATGTATCAGAGCTGAGGAAGATTAGTGCAGCAGGTGATGGATGTGCTGTAGACTCACATATGCTGCACTCACACCTACAGTATGCACACAAATCCTCCCCAGAGTGTGATATCTTAATCATCAGAACTCTATTGATCATCTGTCACCACTTTACTCCTGTAGAGTATCTACCAAACATCCTGTACCGTTTTCACTTCTCTGCTGGGAGAAAAAAATGGCAGCTTGTCAACACCTAATGAGAAAGGAAGGGACGCCCAGATCATCGACAGCGTGACTGTCGTGTATAACTGCCGAACATTACCAAGCTGTGCACAGATTAAATGGGATTGTTTGTACTCATCTCGGTCTGTGCGTGCCTATACGTGTGCATATATCTGTGTCTTTGTGAGTAATCATTATTCATCATAAATCAAAAACCTCACAGGTTTAACTGAGAGCTTTTGTTCACATCTCCCTGAATTCTTCCAATCTTTTGCACTGATCAAAATCCAATTGACTGCATATGTTTTTCACCGCTACTACATTTACCGACAGCATAAGCATATTTCCTGACACAACTCAACTGTAAAGCTCTACTACAGGTATTCTAGTGTAATACCAGGCTTTAAAATCTCAGACATGACGCCCTAATTAAGATTTCTACCTCTTTTTCTCTCGCCCACATTGGGTCAGAGCTATTTTGATTATAGATTTAATGTTATGAGTTAACCGGTTGCTTTAAAACAGGAGAGTTTAAGTTTAAACTGGACACATCACCTCCATAAATAGTGATCAAAACATTTTTGCAGTCCAAAACATGAGCATTGAGAGCTCAACAGCAGGAGGACTGACTGGGACCGGGTGGTTGAGGACACAGGAGCCAATAGCTGGGGGACAGAGTCAGATGCTGGACAATGTATGACTCAGAAGTCACTGGAACCTCAAGTTAAAGCCTGAAGGGAAGCTCTGTACCAGTTAAAATGTTAAGAAGCACAATTTTACTCAATGAATATGACACATAAAACTCACACTTACAAATAATAAAACAGCACGTGTTTAAATGTTGGACAAAAAGACATAAAGCATGTTAGAAATAGATTCATCAGTACAAACATTTTACATTATAACCTGGTCCGAACAATGACGAGCTTTTCTATCAGATAACACTACCCAGGTTGTATCGTATGACCATTTAAACCAGTATAATACATGTCAGAAACTGGTTTAATATCATCGGAAAGAAGAGTCCAATATTCACAGTGGAAGCAAACCTGTGCATTGTACCAGAGGTCAAATCTTAAAAGTATCATCCTGCAGCTTTGAACGCTGCAGCAGCTTAGCCAGCCAGGCGGGGCTGGTCGCCTTCCACTGGGTACATTTATTGATCTGTAAGATCAGAATGAAATTATTCTGCTGCCCACACCAGAGTAGGCAGAGACTGCTGGAATACTGATGACCTGCTGATGGCCTTCTCCCACAGCTTCCTTTGGTGGACACGCTGACTGAGCAGGAGGAGGGTGTGAGCGTCTTGTTGGATCTGAGCTGGGAATATTGATCGATCATCTGGCCTTGAGTTAAGCAGATAGGCTGACAGTTCCTCATTTCTCCTTTCCTTTCTCTTTGCAGTATTCTGCTCTGACTGGATTAGCACATTACCTGTTTTTCTGCTTCACCACCTGCTCTTCCTCACCTCCTTCCTTATGCTGAATACCTGTGAAGTTTACCTTTTGATTAAAAAGAACATTGCACCCAGAAAAATCCATATTGTGTACTTGCTGCCACTTTTCAGTGTCTTCATCAGTTGTTAAGCTTACAGACTTACTCTGTTACGCTTGAAATCGAGCAGGTAGAAGCCAACAATAATAAAATATGATTAATAATTGATGCTTTGAAATGTCCTCAGGTCAGTTTTCTCCTTACATTATTGGTAAAGCAGTGATTAATCAGCTGATCAAAGCAGGAAAGATGCCAGAGGTGCTGATATTTTTTAAAAAATGGCAGCTGACTGTACATATAGGAGGCAGCGACGCACTCCTGGAGACAAAAGTACTTCAGTTGTGAACTATTGATTGGATGTCATGGTCTCGCCAATAAAGAATCCAGTCGGCTGTGAGCCAAAAATGGTCTTTGCATCGCAATCAGCTAGTGTAGCAAAACCTCTCAGAGGTGACACTGCAAGTAGGAGTATGAGCGCCACAGAGATTTATGGCTTAAATGACTTAAATCTATAATAGCACCGAAAAGCTTCACAGCTGCCACTTTAGGGGGTGAAGACATTCTCTGCCTCCAACCATGACAACCTTCTACTGTAAGGCTGTTTTTCTTCTTGCATCGGAGAGGGTGGATGTGTGTGAGAAGACGAGAGAGATTACTTTGAAACGCAACAAGGAAAGTCCATTTAGAGAAAGAGCTAAAATAGCTGATATACTGAAATAACTCAGCTGGGTGTTTGACGATAAGAGGACAAAGACCTTCACTGAATAATAGACAGGCAGAAGAGTGGCAAGCAGGGAAAAACAAAGAGGGAGCAACTGAGATGGAGACTTCTGAAAGGTAAAAAGGCTGATTGCTTGACCACATGGAGCATTCGCAGTAGCCTGTAAGTGTGTTTTAGAGAGAACAAATGTATTCATATGCATTTTTGTATAATTAGACAGGAAGTCACCGAGAGGGAGAAGCAAAGCAGTGGAGATTCAGAGCTAAAAATAGAAAGAGGATGGACTAATTATCATAATAAAGAGTGGGGGAGGTGGTCCAATAATACAGTCACAGCTTGAGTAAGTGTGGGAACAAAGAGGTGGGTGGGTGGATGGGGCAGTGGTTTCTTTTTATATTAATAGTTAATACTTTAATCTATACATGCAGAGCTTCACATAATTATGTCCTCTAGAGTTCTGCGAGTCAGACTAATAAAAAAAAAAGTTTTTATACGTTTGTAGTAAGAACACATGAAACGGTTGTACAATAATTGGACTGCGCAACATACCCAGATGAATAAAACTGGTCCCATTTGAGCTTCTAGTTCCAGTGTCTCCCAGCATCTCATCTATCACAGCCATCAGGCCATCTCGGGAGTCGAGCCGGTTAGTAACAATGACTCTAACAATAACTAAAAATACTTCCTAAGAGGTGAACAGGTGCGACTCTTTTTCACAATAATCCCCAGGCGAACTCTGAAAAGGATTCACACATGAAAGTAGTGGTGTGAAAGCAGCACACCTGTCTTCCGCTGCAGGAGTCTGCTTGGGGGTCTTTTTCTCGCTGAATCAGTGCACGCTGCTCATTGTTTCACCCCTTTAACCTTGCTGCATGTTTAGCTAAGCCTGACATTAAACAGGTATGCAGTGTAGCAGAGCAGAAACCACGTCTTCCTGGTGGGATCTCAACAATCCTGGCACTTACTAAAACTTTATGCACGCAGATTAAATTAAGAATTTGCTATTGTATTTAACTGTGCATCTATCCATCTATACACCTATCTCATATTGTCTCACCGTTTCAAATTAGCCTGCTCCATTATCCGTTGTCTTGCTGCTCTCATTTCCAATTTACCTCATCTCTCTTCCATCCACTGGCTCCTCTGTTGGTGTTCTCTTTCCCCATTACTCCCTCTCCCTGTCTTTTTTAATCCGTGCTCTCATCCCCTCATTATCCTCCTCTCTTCTTTCCTCCTTCCTTCAAGCTCTGGCTTGCACTCTACTCTTGCATCTCACTCACTCTCACCGCTCACCCCCCATTCCTCCGTCCTTCTCTCAAGTTGGCAGATGTGAAGTGTGACAGCAGGTCTATAGGAGAGGTATGACTGAGCACACACACTGGCATCCTTATTTACACTACAAAGCCCAGGCAACAGATGCAGCGACACAACATGGCAACATTCTGACAGGAATGTCTGCCATCGCGATGACACGTCAGTGCCTGGCAACACTGACTTACCATGGTAACAAGCAGCAACATCTACATTTGTTGTACTAAAGTGAAATTTATGTCAGATTCCACGCTATTTTGCATGCACAGCCGTTTTACAGGTTACAGTCTCATAGGTCGTCAGCTTGAGCACTTTTGCTCTCCAAAGCTGCAGGAATGTGCTAGTTGCTGCCTTGCAGAACAATCAATCAATTACTGTCACAGGCTAGCCACTGAGAGCGCGCACCTGGTTACCTTAGAGTAATTCACCGAGTGTTCAAGCAGACAGGTTTTACTCTGATGGGAGCTGCAGGCTGGAAGGACTAAGGGACTTGGATGTCACTTCTCTGGAGTAAATCACTCCTGAGCTGAAGGACACTCACAGAGTCAGTCCAGTTACAGTCAGCAGATAGCAGTGTGGGACAGTGGTAATTCTGGGCTGTTTGTTCAATTAGAGACCAATTAAACATTTAGAGCTAAAGGCAGATTAATGTTTTCTACCATTCCTATCCAATTAAAATCAGAGAACCTCAAAGCTTTAAACAGAAACTGAACTGACATGTGGGAGCACCAGAGACAGCATCTGACATGTAGTTTACAGGACAAGGATGCCTAAATCTAGTTCAGCAATGCCCAGAAAGGAGTCTCTTCATCTCACTAGCTGGGTTAATTTATATTTCCACGCTATAGGGAAAACCTCAACATTCGTAGATCAAACATTTGTCATGTTTGTACAAATCCATGAATGAAAACTACATGACTGCTGCTTTTACTCACTCCATTGTACCTGCTCTGCGAGTATAATCCATACAATGATGATCAATGGTATATGTGGTGTTACAGGAGGTTCCTGACAATGAGCAGTTGCCAGGCAACCAGCAGAGACTCCAAGAAACAGTCCTGAACATCCTCATCCATCCTATCTCTGCAGGTCGATAGAAGGAATTAGAAGCAGGGTAGCCAGTTCTGTCCCGCTTGCATCCTTAAAACTAACTTCCACCGGGTCACTATTTAAGTTTCAGCATCTTTTTGTCTCTACTGGTAATTCCAAAGTAGCTTTGCATAGCTCTTAAAATAGCTTTACTTTGTGTTTACTTTCATACGCGCGGAGCTGGAGCCATTTTGTTTGTTTTGTTCTGCTTCAGCGGCTGCACATATATTAGTGAAATAAGAGGAAACAGACATGTCGGAGTAAAACTTATCGACCTGTTATAAAGATGCAGTTCAACACAGTTCAATGATGTTGCTTGTTGCGCATTTTCGGCTTAACTGCAGCTGCAGAGACATCCGTGAAGCTCGATGCGTGTGCATGAAGTCAAGTTGTGCCTTGGTGACACTGAAAAATTACCACTAGGTAGGTGTTTCCTGTGGTGATGGGAATCAGCCGCAATAGGCTGAAAAGCGGCTTTATTAGTCTGCAGAGTGACTGACGCAGGGAGACAGCGGGGATCATGATGGTGCATATATGCAAAGCTTGTGTGTGGAGTTTGGTATTCTGTGTGTGTTTGTGCAGAGACATAAAGATGGACCAGAATAAACAAACCAGTTCTCTGAGGTGTTGGTACTCACTGACCAGAACAGGACGAGCAGGTCTTCGAGTGCCTGGCTCATCAGGTGCAATACTCTGATCTTAGCAGCGATACACACAGAGACACAGATTTGAGTGGCAAAACTACAGACAGGAGCAGAAATACAAAAGACTTGAGAGGAACCTCAGGTTTGATTAACATCTGAGCGAGCGGATCACACTGTGAAGAGGAAACAAGAGATAAGATGACACCTGTCCGGAGCTTAACTTGGAAAGCAATTTGCAACCATAGCCAATTCATTCATCATGTTCAATATTCGCTATTTTCTTTCCATAAAATGTAGATAATTCCCCCGCATTTGCTTTCATCTGTGAAACAACATTAATCCAGCGTGCCAATCAAACTGCAGGGAGCACAGAACCACATCAAAGCATGTCAGCCAGCCCTTTAACAAGAGCAAGCCAGTAGGCAAATCACTCCTTTAAGGAGAATCCCCAGAGGAAGATGCATTTCTCTCCCTCACACACATTTACAGATGTAAGCACACATGACTTTAACAGAGAATGGCTTGTAACACTCCTATGATTCATTTACCAGCTTGAACAATTTAATCCCACCTCACAAACTGAATAATCAATGCAACCATTTTAAAGACGATATTTATACACAGTGTCTTTATGTGCACATACAAGCACCATCCCATAGAAACACATATACAGGTCATGTGTTGATTTTTATTACCTCAATGAACACCACTGTTACCATCATGACAAACATGCCCAAATAACTGCCATTACTCTTCTTCCTCCCCCTTTGCTTCATCATCATCAGTCCCAGTGCGAGTTATGAGTTGTTGGTTTGAAAGTGAAGCTAAAGTGTAAATGTTGATTAATTTAGCTAAAATGAGCCAACTCTAATGAGATCCCTGCACTGAATAAATCTAGATGAGTCAGCTTCTGCATGTTTGATTTTTTTAACCTCTCATTCTACAGACATTTTTTATTCTTTGTAAATTTTAGAGGGAAGGAACAATTATTTTATTGGGTTAATTATCCCACTTATTTTTATTCTTTATTTTTATATTTTATTCTTTTGTGTGTCCCTGTGATGGACTGGTGACCTGTCCAGGGTGTACCCCGCCTCTCGCCCGTTGTGAGCTGGGATTGGCTCCAGCCCC
>JBAMHV010000010.1:21951197-21980126 GCA_037177535.1 Pseudomugil gertrudae
GCACAATATAGCAGCCAGACCATCATTCTGCCTGCTGAGATGCTGGACAGACACGTGTAAAAAAAAAAAAAAAAAAACAGAAAGCAGAAGCAGTTTGTTTCTTTTCTTTGTTTTTATTGCCAGTGATTGTGGAAATTATTGGCTCTAATGGCAAAATGATCCCGATGTCCTGCTAAGCAGAATCGTTTTCTCCGTTTCTGAGATTATTAATGGAATTTTAAAAAATCGCCCACAACTTTATGTCATTAACACAGAAAAAAAAACTAACACCGTTGATCACATGACAGGAGTAATGCAAGAAATATGGAGGAAAAAGAGGAAAACCAAAAGGGTGGAGGTAGAAGTTAGACCCATGTGAAAATGTAAAAACAGGAGTATCTTAATAAAATAAAGATTTCTTTTCTTTAAAATAAATCATCAGCAAAAACATCACAGCACAAATAATAAAAGTACGTTAGAAAATGAACTATTACTGTTCACAATAACATTTAGGAATTAATTATTATTTATTATATCATATCATATTATATTATATTATATTAACTGCTGCAAGTTTAGTGTAAAAACCTGAACCCTTTTAAGTCTAATCCAATTTTCTGATTCTAACACAGCTGATAGTGTCTTCAAAATGCAGAATCCTAATCAATCACTATTGTTGATAAAGAGTTGCTATAATCTTTAAACTTGTGTAAATTAGATTTTTTAACTCATAGCAGACAGTGGGTTTTATTATCCATGTTGAAATGAACTGAAACAGGATTTATAAGTGCTAATCTGACCATATGTGCACAAAAGCATCATCCTGAGGGTTAGCATGCAAGCTTCCAGCATCAGGACAGCACGGCTGCTGGTGGAATCCTTTCAACATATCACATAAACAAACTTAATTACCCAAAATTCAATACAGCAATGCATCAACTTCACATTCTCTGTGGCTGATTTATTATGGCTCAGGGTAGAGCAGACACCACAGCATTAGTAGGGAAGCCTGCTCGATTTTATAAGCTTGCATCAGTTTCTCTGTCACTCACAGAGAAAAATGGTGGCACTTTAATAATGTATTTAAGTTACTGAAGGGCATGACAAACTCAATGTGATAATTAAAGAACTGATCTCAGAGAAGAAGCACTACGAAGAGCAAAGACTTTAGTCTTCATTAACATGTGTGTGCGTGTCCCAACCGATGACAGAAAACAAAGTAAAAAGCAGTTTTGCTGGTACAGAGAGTGTGAAGGTTCATTGTGCGGCTCATTAGCATGAGTGAGAACCTTTAGAGATGCTCCTGTGGCATCTGCTGACTGCTGCTGTTGTTTAACTAATTTTCTGTTTGGCTGAAAAAGCTCAAATCTAGCAGAGAAAGAGAAGATTAAATAAGAAAAAAGGACCTTGCGAGCAGAAACTGAATCACCCTGAAATCTGCCATTTAACTGGTCTGCCGAAAAATAATTACACCACTTTTATATTCATTTGATTACATTTATTAAAATAAACGTAGAAGATGTTTTTATATTTCAAAACACCTTTTAAAGATTTTATTTCCCTGAGTTGATGGATTTTGGAGTCACTGTATTTGGAAAAATCCATCTTTCCCACATCAACATTACAGTGTGTATCTTTCAGTGAAGAGCAGCATAAAACAGGCTAAAAGGGAAAATATGTGCAGAAAGGCAGAATGTGAAGGAGAAAAGGAAGATAAAAACAAAACAATAAGAATATATGTGTTAGACTCACACTAAACTAACGCCAGCAGGAGCAGACAAGTTTAACACAACATGACTGTAACCTATTTTTATCCTGCCTAGTTACGTCTTTCTTATTTTAGATGATTCAGCACTGAAATGCTGCAAACAAAGACAATCTCTTATTGTTCCCATTATGAAGATGCACATGCATTCACCTTGCTCGCATACTTTCAATTCCTTCCTCAGCATACTCCACACAATAAAAGCAGACACACATCATGAATAGTAACATAAACACGGTGTTTATCACAGTCAGACAGGAAATACATCAGTACGTCAAAATATCATGGCGGTTGCTACATCATCTCACATCACCGTGGCGATCGCACTTACTACATCACCATGGCGATCCATCACGAGAAGCTGCAACTTCCTGAAGATCTTCTGAAAACTAAGCCATTTCCTGTCACAGAACTTTTTTCCTCTCCAGTTTAATTGAATCCTGATCACAACAAGTCACCACTTAAACACTGAGATGTGTTTGGAAAATAAAGACTTAATCCTGTTATAAGTTATGTTCAGGCAAAAATGATTTGACAATCCCCCTTTCACTTCTGTCTGACACTCAGAAACAAGCTGCGCCTCACAAGCACATCCTCCAGCAACAGATTGTCCCATGCAGTGTGTCCAGGGTGGGGGGAATTACATTGACCTAATTCACTTAACTGGACCAGTTAGATTTTTGGTTATTGGCTGGCTGAGCTCGAGTTTGATCCTCTGAGCCGAGCTCCAGCAGCTTCTAGCCTCAATAAAATCCTCCTCCGCCTCTGACAGAACTCATCTCTTGGTGAGTTATTAATACCAACAGAGCAGACAGGATGTTATGCACTGATTCTTCAAGCCTCTCATCAACAAAGCGACAAGAGAGGAGAAGAAGGTCGCCTTCTCTCCCTCTGCTCCATCTGTCCCTCCATGCTGCAGTCATATTAAGAAGACTGGCAGGACTTGGACAGCAGCATCAGATAACTTGAAACTCTAAAGGATTCTTCCTGAAGGCCAACATTTAAGACAGTAAGTATACAACA
Source organism: Pseudomugil gertrudae (assembly GCA_037177535.1). Taxonomy (NCBI): domain Eukaryota; kingdom Metazoa; phylum Chordata; class Actinopteri; order Atheriniformes; family Pseudomugilidae; genus Pseudomugil; species Pseudomugil gertrudae. Next base: position 21,953,965 of record JBAMHV010000010.1, read on the forward strand.
TGGCTGTGTCTCCATTTTGTATCATATTTTAATTGGAAATGGCTTCGAAATTGGTGCTGGACCCTTAGTTTAACACACCAAATGGGGATAATCCCGTCTAAGCCGAGCAACCATAACTCCAAAACTCTGCCTGCCAAGCCTGACACTTCTGGTCTGCACGTCCTTTTGGTTGATCTTTTCAAAATCACCAATACAAATGATCAAATTCACTAAACTGGCAACCTCAACATGTCCGACTAACTTCCATACTTATGTGTGTGTGTATAAATGTCAATATCATATTTCAGAGGAACGATAAAAGCGCTGCTCTCCATTTATGCTGTGCTCCTATACAAACTGTGCTCTTTATGCTCATCAAGCTCAGCTTTTTGTACACAGAAATGTAATCTTAATCCACTTGGTTAATTTATGATGATAATTTATGAGCTTATTCGTGATAAAGATGAGTTAAAAATTAATAAATCCCCCAAGTCTTTTACATGTTTACTGACATTTCATAATGCACTTGGGTAATTATGCTGGGCACTAAAAATGAATTAAGCAAACTGTGTAATGCATTTAGATTTAAAGTCAAATAAAAGACTCATGTAGACACATTTAGGGTGCTGAGACTCACACAAGGCCCTGCTGCGAGAGCTTATCGCCGCTGAGGTTGTGCTGACGTCACCAGAGGCAGAAAATAGTCATGAAGGACTGATTGATCAGAGCTTTTTGATATTGAGACATGACCAAAAAAAGAACAAACATAGAGGAAGTCAGCCTTGTTCTTAATTCAGCATTTTTTCTTTTTTCAGCCTTTTTTGGACCTCCAACGTAAATAAATCCAGCTAAAGAAGATGTTGATGGTTAAAAAGCAACTTTTATGGAATAAACTTGTGTTTATCTATCAAACCCACTGAACCAGGGACAAATACAAACAAAATTATTCAGAGGATGAACTCGAGAAAGTCAAGAGAAATTTATTTTATTTGTAGTTTGTGTCAACAAAGTTTTGCAACAAACCTTTTGACACTAAAATGCCCCTAAAAACTTAAATAACCCTTGGTTTTTTGCAAGAAGCAAAAGATTATTTCAGTGCTTTTTAAGGGCCTGAAAGTCTTTTTTATGGAGTAAATGTGCAAATGAAGTCAGTGGATGTGGATAAGTCACTTCTGAATGGAAGATCAGGGCTGCTGTTCTGGTCAGCTGCCTACACAGACGTCCACGGATACTTTTACCAACAAGCTGTTTGTGTAAACAATTTTTATCCTTTTGTCTTATTGTTGGCCTTAAAACAAAACTACTTTTGTTCAAATATGGTTTTCTTGCTGCAATTTTCTTTCACTTGTTTGACAAAGCATGGTCCACTCACACACACATACACACATATAAACATATTTTTATGATACGATACAATAAATACATGTATGATGCCACCCTGATCCTATTGATAAGCTGTTGACAAATCAATCTTATAGCATCTTATAAAATACGCTGACATTTGGGTGTCATGTCAGCTGGCATTTGGCTGTTGGCAAGAACAAAAGAGGCCAGTTTACTACTTTATACTTTAAAACTGAGGGTCAAATTATCCACTAAAAGATGCAAGCAGAGCATTTGATTAGATTTAATGTAAAAGAGGAGGGGGGGGTGAAGCAGAGGAAGCTCTGTGGCTGAAACAAGCTTTGCTTCATACAGGCTGCAGGTGAGAGCTGCTGAATGGTGTGACTGTGGATGACACTGCTCCACTTGCATGAGAAAAAAACAACAGGTACTATTGTTTATATCAAGAAAACACACACACACACACACACACGGGTTGTAATATTCTGTTGGTTTTTATGCAAAAGCCCGGCTATGTTTGATGTGGACTGAGGCTGAAACAACGACCCTAATATGATGTAGCGCCGTTTAGGATAAATGTTAGCACCAGTTACATAACAAAAGCAGAAAAATAAAGGATGTTGGGTTTTTACTACAGATGCATATAAATGTTTCCTCTTCTTTGCTCTTCCAAGAAGTTCCCATCAAATAAGATAAGAAGCACCTAAGTGTTGGTAATCTAAGATCTGCAGGCTTCTTTACAGACAAGTGGACTTTTATCCAAGTCTGTTTTGTCATTTTTGTCCCTTAAACTTTAAAACCTAAAAATCATTTTGAGAGAAAACTGTTAAGAATGAAGAATTTACTGGATAATCTGAAGGTAAAAAAAAAAATCACAGGATGGAGTTTCAGTTCAGAAAAGTGTCTTTTCTCACACCTTCGCCATACTCTTCTTCTTAAACACCATCTCTCTCTCACTTTGCCACACACACACTTATTCACACTTCTCTCCTTACGATTCCAACACCTCTCTGCAGATATGATCTTCATGCCACTTCTATAAATCTGCTTCACTGAGCCGAGCAGCCGTTTTCACTCATACTCGCTGCTGATGAAGAGACAAACGCCGCTGAGCGATCTAATAAATAAATACAGATGGACTGGTCATTAAAACAGCACCTAAAAGAAAATCTGTCATTATTGTTGTTTTTATTTACAGACAAACCTTTCTCAGAAACACTTTGGAAAACAGAGGCTGAAATGTAAGCAGCTATATGAAATTGTGCCTCTTCACATCTCCTGATGATGCGTACAGACACTAAAGGTTGAGCGTCACCGTGAAGACGTGTTTTGTTTTGTTTTGAGTATCTGGTGACGTTTCTGCCATTAGCTGAGATCTATTTGAAGCAAATCCATTTACAAGACAGAGAACTGAAACCTTTGAAGCAGCTAGACACACACACTCATTCACACACAGCGGGGGGATAAATAACAGCCCTCTTGAGAGCTGCACTCAAACTCGGTTTCTTTTCTGGCAATTCCTCTCACATTTAAATATCCTATGCAAAACAAAACTGTCTGCATGGCTGACTGATGGACTAATTGGTTTATTAGTTATGTAGCTCGTGATGTCTGTGGACTTTGAGGCTGGCTTCATTTGTCCCCACCACAACTCACACCTGCACATCGTGAAGAAGACAACACGCCAACCCCGGACTTGTGAAAACAATACCGTCTGTGATCAGAGCTCTGACTGTAAAAGATTCAGCAGCGCCGCAGATAAACAGATTTGTTCCAGAAAAGAGGTGCGCAGGGTCCCCGTGTTTTTCAAAGCAGCCTTCTGCTCGGATCCCTGCACAGCCAAAAACCCAGCGTTGCATTTGTAAAGAAAAATCTGTGATGAGTGCAGATCAGACGGTGTGCCGGAGGAGTTTGACCTCTGACCTCACTTTGGAAGTCCATCAGATTACTGTGCTCCCTTAGAGGACAGAAGCTGTGTTTCAACAATCTACCTGCCTGAAAATAGCCTGGTGAAATGTGCAAGTGTGCATGTGCTTACATGGGCAGTAAGAAGGGATTGTTACTCACTCTCAGGACATTTTTTTAGCTGCATGTGGCTTCTGAGCTGTTTGACTGGACTGCTTCTGGATGATTCCTCAGTGGGCTGTGAGTGTGTCAGCAGCTGTCTGCCATAAATACACTCCCCTCTCCATTCTCTCCATTGGATGGAAGTCAAATAGTAATATGACAGTGAGCGAAGAGGAAAAGAGAACAGACATTTATGCTGTGAAGAGCCCAGCAAGCTCTGCACAAACAGAATACTCAAGGACGTTTGTAGCAAAGACCCGTTCATGTGGAGAGCAGCGATGTGCAGATAGACTAGAGAGGTATGGAACAGACATGTCTGCTACATATACATTAGCATCTAACACCTTGCACATCAGAAGACCACATTCCTACTCTGTCAGCAGCTCCATTTTAGTAATCAATCACATTGATAGAAACACAGAGATTGAGACAGGGCAGTCAGGCGAGGATCTGTGAAGGCAAATCCTCTGTGAGCAAACTCTGCAATGTCCAAAAATAAAACCCGGCTTGATCTTTTGCTTTGCTGCTGTTACAGAAACAAACCACTGCACGGTGCATTTATACAAAACACCACTTTTCATCCACTTATTGGGACTTTTAAACCAAGCTTCAGACAGCAGGATGAATGAAAAACATCTTTTCCACTGTGCTTTATGTTCTGGTTGTATAGACACCTTATTGGCTTTTACTGACTGACAGAAGCATGTCAGTCAGTCAAGCTGCCTAAACCCACTTCTGTGCACAGAAACATTACAAGCTTCCAGCTTCAGATGCCACCACATGCAAAATAATAACTGCTAGAGCATGAAAAGAGTTCAGAGTTATTATGACAATAACAGCAGGTTTGGTGTGATTTTACAGCTGCAAACAGGAAGCCCAGGCCTGTTTGGTTAGATGAGCCCTGTCTGCAGGCTGCAGGCTGTAGCATCACGCCAAACAGACACACCCCCTCCGTGGCATCGAACCAGCGACTCTGTGGCTGCGATAAAACCTGATCCTGGTGGTTTGCACTCCTAACTGCAGCTGTAGTAACAACAAGCAGGCCTGAGCAAATGTCCACGCATCTCCTCCTTTGGAGCAGACTGACAGATGAGCGCACAAATGAGCTCGCATCTTAATCAGAGCGGTGAAAACACGCGCAGCTCGCGCGCGGCGCTGCGCTCCCAGACCCCTCGTATCTCACCTTGCTTGACACATTTGAAGCGGACCGGGTCTTTGCAGTGTTTAATCACGGCCAGCACGTCCCGCGTGGTGAGCCCGGCCACTGGCATGTCGTTGACCTCCAGCAGCAGCTCATCCTGGGCCAGTTTTCCGCTCTGGATCAGTCCCTTCCCCTGCTTCACCTCACCGAAGTACGGGAACTGGCCGTGTTCCGCGCCCCCCTTCAGCTCGAACCCCAGCTCCCCTTCCTTCCCCCGGCTTATCACCGCTTCGTGGACTTTGTTGGTCCAGTGGTTTTTCTTCTTGAGGCTCTTCGACATCGTTAGGGCGAGTTAATCACCACGGGCTAGCCCTTACATGAAGCCTCCTACCGTCTCATCCCAGCCTTTGTGCGACCGGCTGCAGCTTCACGGCGCTCGTGGCTCCATCGTCACCGGTGCACGCGAAGGCGCAGTGTCCGCTCCGCGAGCCGCGCAGTCGGGCAGATAGCTGTAGCACAGCACGGCGACGGATGAAATAATTCTGTCAGACACACAGACGCAGGAGACAGATCCTGGCGGATGACCCGGATGTGAAGCCTGAAGGAGGGGAGAGATGAATGGTTCTGGTTCTGGTTCGGCGTGAAGCGATGGAGAGGAGGGGAAATAACACAGGAGGCGCTTCTTTTTTACTACACTGCCAGGGGCGCTTCCTCCGGCTCTCCTGATCTTACAGATGACATGTACGAGCAACAGTTTACCCTGCACGGTATGAAACTTACTCTGCATAATGTAAAAACTTCATCCTGTTTGGGACGAAGATTAAAAATATTTCTATTCCGGTTTGCAGAATCGGTTTAACCAGAACAACCCAGCCTCTGCGTTACTAAAAACATGCTGTATGCTTTAAATATTTTATGTGCCTATTGCTGGATTCCCAGTTGCCCTGGGCCCCCAGATCCCCAGGGGCCCCGAAGACCGCAGCTTCCCCACATTGAGGTAATTAAAGTAAATGAAATGCATCATGTCAATGCTGCATGGACACCGTGCCACATCATAAAAGCTTGTACACACACAACACACTCCTCAGAAGCTCTGCTGTGGATGCAGCATTGGTCAAAAAACATCTGAAATGTTGCGATGCAGAAGAAACTACAGGTTTGCAAGCGATACCTTAACCTTAAATATAACTGAAAATATACTAAAAACCCATAATCAAGAAAGCTATAATGTTTATTTTATCTGCCTTGCAGCCAGTTACAGAGATAATCCAGGGAAATGTACTGAGGTGGATTTTTGGAAACATTGCTCTTTCTAAGGAAATGGAAACACAATAACAATGATGTGCAATACCACGTGCATGATGCACCCTCATACTAAAACATAAACAGTAAAATATTATAGGACAGTTTAAAGCTGCAGCTTTTCTGGAGTTTGCTTTGTGTTGGCATGGAAACCATTTAATTTTCTTTGGTTGATGTTTTCATAGCCATAAATATCCCATTTTTATTCCCTTAAAAATGTGTATCACATAACTTCCTTTTGTGATTATTAGTGTGGATGAGACCACCATACAGGCACTATACTGTATAGAGTAGCTGCCATAGTGAACAGAAACATCTGTACGAGTGAAGACAGGAGGCCCCAAAGTCACAAAGGGATTGTGTGGAACGTCCAGCTGCAAACAGGCCAAGCAGCCGTAGTGATGGATATAGCCATCTGCAATGTCAGGAAACAGGAACACGAGAAACCGGAGAAATACCAAAGACTGAAGGAAGAACGGAGGCAGCCTGGAAGGTGACGGTAATGCAGCATGGTGGAGCAGTGGATAGCGCTGTAGCCTCACAGGTTTGAGCCCAGGCTGGGAGGTTTGTCCAGTGACCTTTCTGTGTGGAGTTTGCATGTTCTGCCACAATACATGCATGTTAGGTTAATAGCTATCATTAAAATGACTGCTTATCATATATAAGTCACTTTGGATGAAGGCGTCTGTCAGATGACTGCAGAATAATGTCATTGATGCCCTGGAGTCGTGTCCTCCATGCTGGAAAAGTGGCTTCAAATTCCTAAAGATGCATCAGAAATCTCCATCCACAAAAGCATAATCCTAAGAACAGCTAAGATCTTACTGATTTAAAAATCCATGTCAGCGATGAGGATGGAAACCAACAGCAAGTATGATGATTTTATGCAAAACACAATATGTGTATTTTTATGCAGACCATCACAGGCCCAGTTAAGGAAGCTGGAAGCTGTGTGGTGGACCGCTAAATGAAAATGTTTCCATGGACATTTGTTTTTCCCTCAATAGTTTGCACTTTATGGTCTGTACAGGTTCTGTGGTATAAATATCATTATATATTAGATTCTTAATGAATTCAGTGTGAGATAAAGAAAAAAATGTAATGTTAAATGAAAGGCATCCAGCTTGCTGTTGCAGGTGTTACATACCCACTCTAAGTTACTGGTGTTTTTACATATCATATAAAGACTTTCTAAGAGTCAGTTTCCCTGTAAAAACAAAAAAAACTTTGACTTTTTTTAAGCAAAGAAAAAAAAACCAAACCCAAAATGTTAACTTCTGGCCTTTAAAACGGTCCCGTTTGAAGAGGGTCATAGTTACGTAACTGGTATGAAGTCCAGTGGAAAACGACAACTCCTTTGTTGCCATTACTTTTTCATGGCTGCGTGGCTTTCTGAAGCGGGTCAAATAAAGTTTCATTCAATATTTAATGCAAAAGCCCAAATCTACTGAGGAAGACTCTCACTGCTGCTCTCAGCCTTTTGAATTAGTTTGTGTGTGTGAATGTTTTTAAGAACATGTGTGTTTTTGTAACTCTGCTACCCTCACAACAAAACACCATCATTGTACACAGCCCCACGAGTTTCTAGACCCAGTGAATAATCCATGAAGAGCAGTAGATCCACTTTGGCTGTCATCTTACTTCCTGAAGTATCTTGGCAATGTAGGTCATCGTGTGTGTGTCTGGACTACAGCTAATGTGTTTGACACTAACTCTAAGCAGATGATGATAGATTAATCTGAACATTTAACCACAGCCGTAGAGAAAAAGCTGTGCATAATCCAGAAAACTGGCTGGATTAGTAGATTATACTCCCAGAGGAAAACGAATCCCTTCTATTTACTACTGTGTTGGTAGAAGTGCAGCATTACGAGGCCTCCAGCTTGAACTGGAGCGTGCTGTATCTCAGGATTTATGCATTGTAGCATCAGAATCAGCCGGTTTACACTCCAATACCCGAACATGTAAAATGACTGCTTTCCTAAATTATTAAATCTGCCCAGGCTGCCTTCAGAGGAAATACTAAATCTGGTGCACTTCTTCTCGTTACGTAAGCTGATTTCTTATGTGTGTGTGTGTGTGTCGTATTGCTTATATGCTAAACTTTAGACCAGGTTGCATGCATCCATATTTGGATCAGAGTATTTTACTATTTTGGACTTTAGGAAGTGTGACAGAAAAACAAAGAACAAAGCCAAAAGCTGTCAAAGCTTGAGCCGAAAAATCTAAATTTAGAGTCACTTTCAGCAACTCGTTGGTTTTCTCTTGACAGGATAGCAAAGTAGCACGTGTTTGCATATGGATATGCACAAACAACAACACACAGATGGCGAATCAGCTCCTTTGCTTTCTCATTTGGATTATACAAACAAATAAACTGCTAAAAAATTTTGATCAGCAACATGAAATCTCCTTTTTGCTAAAGTTTGAATAGAATCTGCTGTTATTTTGCACATGAAAACTACTCACAGAGGCTTCCTGAGACTGTTAATGCATGTGTTTGTGCACACCAGCTGGAGCAGCAAAAGAAAAGATAAGGATATTACTTTATACCGTCGTTATAGACAGAAAGTAATGAGCATCCTAAAGCACGGTGCCAAACAACAGAAGGCAAAAATACAATAACACAAAACAGTCTGTGCACTCAGACGGGGAATTTCAACAGAGCTTATATGGATTTAGTTCCCTCATTCGCCTCTCTGCATCAGAGTTTTGTTGTTAGGGAAGAAATGCACAGCAAGTTGTTTGCATGGGGTAGGGGGGTGACCTTGACTCAGATGCTCACATCCTCTCAACAGGATGAATAAACTTATCCTGCTATATTTAACTCTTCTTATTTCATCCAGAGATGTGTGAGAGCTGAGGAAGGGCGAACAGACCGGGCTACAGTCTGATGTGTGCTGAGACCGTCACCATGTTTGCAGTACTTCTAAAACGTCAGAAAACACACAGCTCAGTTTCATCTGAGAGAAGCGAGGAGGGGACCGAAATGGTTTCACTCACAGAGAATTCGTTAATTAGACTGAATGGCTTCAGGGAATTAGCATGTAAATCACACTGGTTTTTTTCCCCAAAGCTCCCAATGAGATTAATTATAAAGTGGAACTTGTGATGGCAGATACACCTTTACAGAATCCAGATAGACGTCCCGGATTCTGCAGCAGAGCTCAGCTGATCAGTGTCTGTTTCTGCATGTAAGAAGCGTAAACAGGTTCAGAAACAGTAAAATAACGACGTCAGGATTCCTACACGGCTTTGGCTTTAAGCGTCACAGCATTAATGCAATTTTAATTTCCTGAAACTACCACAAAATGCACATTTTTCTATTCTAGCATCCACATAAACACTTTGTGAGGACTGCCACAAAACCCCATCTGGCTCAAGTCAAAACAAGGCATGAGGCATAAAAGAAAGCCTTTCCAGGCTTTATGCGGCTTTAGGGCTGTGAACAACCACCGCAGAGAAAACTGGTCTGATCTGATAACTTTAAAAAATTTAAATAAATACATAAATAAATGCATAAATAAATACATAAAAAAGAATAAAGTAATAAAAACTGGGCTGATCTATTGCACCACAGAAATGCAGCTTCCCTGTACAGATCTTCTTTCATATGTCAGAGACTATAAATAATAAAATAATAATGTGCTGAAAATAATGAATGAACACCTGAATGTCTGCAGCTTCAACACTTCCACTGCCAGGCTGGGAGAACTGGGAGAGAACCAGTTTCACAGTGTGTTTTATATTTTTAGTCTGCATTCATTGCAGTAAAACAGTGTTAGTCTGGGAGGATATCATGTACACGTTCTGTGTTGTACTTTGTTTTTATTTATGTTTAATTACACTTAGACTAAATTTTAATAATTACTTTGGGATTACTCCCTCAGGGAAAATAGATTCTCAGCAGCTTATATAAAAAAGACTCGTAATAAGACTAATGAGTGGTTTACAGGTAAAAATGGCCTTCCTACCTGATAGTAATGGGTAACTGGTCCTGTGAAAATGGGGTTTAGACCTTCGGTTGGTTTTAGGAGAGCATCGTAACCAGATTAACACACACTTTGTTACAATTCAGAAATACATTAAGCACATCCTCTCGTCTAAGTTTTTATGTGTCCGATTGTTACAAACAAATAATTTTACCTTTATTAGACCTTAAAATGAGGAAAATACCATCCACATGTTACACAGATGAATTACCACAACAAATTATTAGATACGGAATATTTCTGATGAACTTAAACATAAACTCTATTTATTCACTGTTATTTGGCTGTGAGTATTTATTTAACTTATTATTATCCACTTGAGAACATAGATCATCCTTTCTTAAATATCTGGGATTTATTAAAAACATGTTTGGTAATGAAGCTGAAACAAGTGTGTGAGCTATCACTCAGACAGTGTGAATGGTGAGATGACTCATACGACTGAGTCTTACAACAATACATTGTGCTTTGTGTTTTTCATGCTAAAACAAAATAAGAGAAACTTTTCCCAACCTGGTTCAGCTTCTTTGTGAAGGATGTTTTAGGGGTAAAATCTTTCAAATACTTTTAACACATTTTGCTTTGAAGTGATCAAAATGAACCATATAAACAAACATAAATGATGTTGAGGTTTTGCTTTATAGCCATATTAAGTGTTTATATCCAGTAAATGTATCTGCTGTATGCATGTATTACGTCACAGCTTCATTTTTTAAATGCCTTTAAACGATTTTCTTCCTTTTCCTGCTGTTTGATCTCCATCAGAAACTTCATCATTTATTTATCTTCTTTTTCTTTCCTCAATCTCACACCTTCACCCTAAAGACGCTTTGTATTCACACCATTAGATCTTGCTGCAAGGGCTTTAGGGATTAGCTACATGATGGCAATTAGCTTTTAAATCATTCAATGCCTCCCAAAAATAGTGTCTTCTCAGCTCGAGCCTAATCTTCACGCCTGAGACAGAAGTCATCATCACTGCTGTGACTCATTTCTGTCTTTAAAATGTCTAAAAATAAATAAATACTTAATATGACAGTTGTTCTGATAATCCTATCACTGTCTCCCATTCCTTTGATTATTGCATAATCGTTGAATAGAATAAAATCAAGCGTAACCTGATAGAGGATCTGATTCTAATTTAACATTAAATGGCTCTAATCTTCATGTTTTTTCTGTATGAAAGACCAATTTATCTTCTTAGAAAGCAATCCATGTTAATTATATTTAAACCATTGATTAGATTTTCCTCAGCTGTCTCCTTTCTGACAGGAAGTAGCCATCACTCTTAATCAGAACATGTAGTTACATATTCAGGCCACTAGAGGGAGACAGATGCTTGATACTTAATAAACAAATTTAAAACAATTGTAGACGTGATTAAACCACAGATTGTTCAATATTAAAGTTGTTTAGATCTTTTTTTATTTATGCTCTTCAAACAAATTTTAATTGAATTTCTGTACAAACAAGTTTCTGTTCATAATTTCTTTCTATAGTAAACTCTGTAAATAAGATTTAAGAGCCCAAGAATGAATATTCACATTTATTATTTTTATACCTAAATATAAACTAAATGATTTACAATCATGTAAGCAGAGGGGGAGAGCGAGAGATACATGTAGGAAGCTGAATGTTTTACAGTTTTTTCACCAGATGAAAAAAAAGAAAAAGATATTCTGACATATGGGTTACCTGACAGCTTCTGCTTTATGTAACAGGACTGAATGTTCAATGTTGCTTTCTTGGAAAAAAAAAAATCCACAAAATGATAGAAAGGACATTTGTTGCAAAGGTTGCCATGGTTACACCATAACAACTGTTTTATTAGCAAAATCATGGAGATTAGTCCACTAATGTCCCCCATCCAATGGAAACAGAGAGCTGGGGGGAGGGGGGGTGATATGCAACTTGAAACCATCATAGATCCTAATCGGTTACAGCGCACTTGTACCCAGCCGACTGAACACAGATCGACAAGGTTACCGTCTGCTACAAGGCCTTCACTGCCATCCTCTTCAAACCTCGCCCTTCATTCAGGAATGTTTGGAGCAACACGACAACGTGCACACAATTATGTCCGAGTAGCTTCGTTTTGGTCGCTTAGAAAAATAAAACTTTGACAGAGGATGACAAGTAGAGGAATAAAAGTCCCTTTGTTTTATATTGTGCACACATCCACTCGCACACCATCACTCACACAGACATTTGGCTTTAATCAAAACAAAGCTCTCGCTCACGGCACACATGCAAACCACGCAGCTCTCACAGTATGTCAGCATCAGAGTGAATTGGTCTGCAGAGTGACTTGGTCTCACTTCATTTCTTTTGTACAAGGAGGCAAAAAGTGTTGCAACAACGAAGAAGCCAGAAAAGAAATAAAAATAATATGGATTCGGGGGACTTGGGAGGAATTGGATGGCAGAAACTACATAAAGCTAAGCCAACAAAAGACACTGTAACTAAAGCATGCAAGGCACAAACAACTACACACAAAATAAAGTGTTCATGTATGGACAAAAAAAAAAGCCCCCCTTTTATATATAAAAAAAATTCAGATAAAACAAGCACATTTTAAAAAGTGAAGCAAAAAGAAAATGAAATCCTGGCCATAGATTGTTATACAAATATCTTACACAAAATGTTTTCTCTACACACGGTCTTTAAAACTTTTAGAGATGAACATAAGTTAATAAGGAGGTTAAAAGTGACATTCTCAACAGGGCTGTGAAGCTTCCTCCAATCAGACTCCACCTGAAGAAAGTCACCCGACAGGCTGACCGCCCCGCTGCCTGAACAGAAACAAGACGACACAATGAGAGCGAAAAGTGACAGGCGAGTCTTCCAGAGCATCTACGAAGCGGCAGGACGCACCTTTAGAAAAGCCCGCAGTCCTTCAGGTTGTTCTTGATGATGACGTCGGTGACGGCATCAAACACAAACTGCACGTTCTTGGTGTCTGTGGCACACGTGAAATGGGTGTAGATCTCCTTGGTGTCCTTTCTCTTGTTCAGGTCCTCAAACTGGCATTGAATGTAAGCTGCAGCCTCCTCATAGGTGTTTGAGCCTGCAAACAGAGAGTAGGTGGCACATGGGCGATTAAAAATGAACTAAATGGTTCCAATAAGAAAAAGATCTTAGTCACGAGTTCAGCAATCCCTCACATCTCAATCTGCAACATATTTTACAGTTATCAGCTTATATGTGAAACAGCTGGGAGTCTCAGAGTAACAACTCAGCTGGAAAACATCTTTTTCAGATTCTACAACGATTCACAATTTAAAAAAAAGGAAGAATCAACAAAATGTCATGGTTTCATGTTTATTTGTCTCCACAACTTATTCGATCCAGCTGATTGAAGACGAGTGTAACATAACATAATATTAACAGGACAAATCAATAACAGAAAACACTGATAGATAATGGGTTTAATAATCGTGACATATCTTTGGTGTTATCAAACCATTTAAGATGCAGGAGAGCACCTGGGGTGAGCAGGCGACACCTTTCTGAGAGCAGCTTTTTGTTCCTCTTTGTAGTAAATTAACTTTCTAAAACGAGCTCATTTTAACTTCTTTGCTTCTCTTCTGGACATCATGGTCCCAAAGCAATCGCAGAGCGATGGAAACAAAACGAGATGAGTGGAGGGAGCAGAATGTTGCTCTATGACACAGCTGCATCAAGTACATGATTAGTCTCTTAGAGCACATGAATGTTGGAAAAATGTCTACAAAAAGGTACATGTGCATGCATGCTTAGCTGTAGCTCCTCCAGGACACCTCCTCTTTCCCCAGAGGATGAGGAGGCACAAACTAGAGACGTGAGGAGTCGGTTTTATTTGCCTCTTTAATCCCCAACAGAGGGATAAACTTAAGCATCCTTTATGCTAACCTCACCTGCAGCACGTACCACCAGCTTATTTCTTCTATTTTTAGCCACAAATCATTTAATTTATGTTTTTTTAAAAAGGTCATTTTTATTTGATTTTATGCTTTTTTTGTACCATCATAAAATCGTATAAGTTATAACTGCTTTATTGATCTTGTACACATGTTATAATGTCAATAATAAAAGTGATTCTTTGTTGTTTAATCTTCAGGTTTCCTGCAGAATGACAGGGGAAGTGTTTTTTAGGATCCCTATTTGTGCACACATAAGTGTTTAAAACTAAAAAGGAAAATAATAAAGTATCTATAATAATTCTAAAATGAAAATATATCCACAATGAAAGTAAACAAATATAAAAACATCACCTGGCAAATGTAATACTCAACATACAAAACCTTCAAGGAGCACCATGGCGATTACAGGATTAACTATGATCATCATCAATGTGGAGACTTTATTAATCTATAATCAGGTTTGATGATGATCAGACTGAAACATCTGATATGAATATGAGGAGTTACTGATGGACCTGATAAAGCTGTGGTTTTGATGTGACCCACACAGTGTAAGATGAGTGACTACCACACCTCAAACGGGCTGATTATTTCCCTTAATACTCAACATAATACGACTAAAAACAAGAGTTTTGTGTGTTTGATTATTTTCTTTGACCATTCGTAGAAACGTCGCAGTAGCAGCACATAAAACAGCATCTGCATGTACAGATCACCTGCTCTGAACTGCAGGTTTGGGACTCACCTGCATACTCTGGGTAGCAGATAGTAAGAGGGCTGTTTTTGATCTTCTCCTCAAACAGGTCTTTCTTGTTGAGGAAGAGGATGATGGATGTATCCGTGAACCACTTGTTGTTGCAGATGGAGTCGAACAGCTTCATGCTCTCGTGCATTCGATTCTGAATGAGCGAAGAGATGCACAACGGTAAGCCGGGCACTAATTTAGTTTTAGGGGCTGGATGTAGAAGTGTCAGACACGGCTTACCATCTCCTCATCCTCAGCCAGCACCAAGTCGTAGTCGCTCAGAGCCACGCAGAAGATGATGGCAGTGACTCCCTCAAAACAATGGATCCACTTCTTCCTCTCGGATCTCTGTCCACCTACATCAAACATCCTGAGATCACAGAAACACACAGTTACAAACATGTATCCATCAGGGTGAAGCAGCTTTCAGATGCTGTCAGGAGAAAACGACAACCTGCACAGATTTATTATTAAGATTACAATGTTTTTTAAATTAACACTGTTATCACGCTCCTGAGGATTTCCTTTAACCTACTAACACCCAACATAAGCAGACAGTTTGCTACTTAAACTCACTTGAAGTGCAGGTCTTTGAAAGTGAAGTGCGTCTCCACAATACCAGTAGTTTTCACTCTGGTTCTCAACACATCCTGCTGGGTGGGGACATAAGCGGTGTGGGATATCCTGTCCAGGTCATTTAGGTAACTTTTGCGAGAAAGAGATGAGACAAAAGAATTAAAATCATTCAATTCAAGACAGAGTTCCTCTGCAGAGGCGCTGGTTTTTGTTGTTGCACGCACTAAGCTGCAGAGTCGTTGAGCTGGTACTCCCGGGATCGGCTGAAGCAGGCTTGAACGCCCCCGTCCTTCCAGAGCCGCTGGATCACTCCAGCCAGTTCACCGGTCATGAAGCCCTCCTCCGCTGAACCCGCAAGGACGAACAGCTGCCGAGCATCATCCTACAGAGAAATCCGGTTAAAACCAACTTATCCATTTCCATCTGTTTAACTAAATGAGCGATGCTAGGAACACAAACACACCCCTAGCATCCTTTGCTAACCAACTACAATGAGGAGAAGCCTCTGGGCATCTTATTGCAACAAGCTGAACACAACACATGTAAAGTCCCACACAGTAGAAATAAAGTTAGCATCCGGCACTCACTGCTCTGGGTTGATCAGCAAAGTCAATCTTCAGGCGGCCCATAGCTCTGATGATGGCAATGATGGACTGGATGGTGTTGCTGTAGACCACGGCCTTGTACTGCTTGCACTCCTCCTCCGAGTAGCCGGCTTCATGGATAATCCTTAAAAAGCAAATAGAAGATATCAACGGCTGCCTCCAATTAATTCCAACATGACTCTGCTGCTGGCACTGATTATAATTAATCTATTTTATATAAATCAATAGGTGAGGATTTAAGTGTGCTCTAGCTAATAAGAAGGGAGGTAATCAATGTATCTAATATAGATATATAGACTAAAAACAATGACACTGTTGAGTTGATCTGATTTCTTTATAAAGTATGCAGCACATTTGTTTCAGCTGATCCACATTAAAACACAGCGTTGCAGTTTAAATGATTTACCCGCCACCTGGCTGATTACTCAATCATTACTCCAACAAGCCCATGTTGACCCTTTTTGGATGGTAATTTTAGATAAATGCATAATTAGTTTAGACTGTTTTTCATGTCTCTGAGTTAAAATATGTGGTCCTTTCGGGTTGATCAGATTTTACCACATTCAACCACCAGCGCCATCAATCATGTCTTTTACCCACAATGCTGTGCGTAGAACCCATAATCACCTCTATGTTGCTGTCCACTTCCTGCACTTGGTTCACCTGAAGCTAACGGAGACCTGCTTCTTAAAACTGTATTGGATGGGTCTCCGTAAGGACACGTAGATCTGCGGAGGCTTCACGCGCACCTCTCCACACCTGCCGTGCACCACTTGCATTCTGGTTGCACAGAAGCACTCCCTTGTGATCCGTCTATTTGGGATTACGTGTTTCTGGTTACCTGGAGCTACTCTTTGGATTTGTGTGCTTCAGTTTGTTCATCACCCGAACACACCGACGTTCTGAGAAGCCACAGATCCTGATGAGCTAGCTTTAAATTTCACAACCAGTCAGATATCGTGCTAAGTCATCTTGTTCCCACCACAGACGGTCCAGATGCTGCACTTCCACATTGTTCAGATCCACCTTACGAGTTTTACCTTCTGTTTTCTGCAATATTGTTAAAAATTAGCGATTAAACTATTTTTTTTTACACGAGTATATTGATTTCTGTGAGTTATATTAGAATAACGTCTCTGAATAAAGATTAAAATCCTCAGTTACTGATGTTAAAACTCTGTTACATAAAAATGCTTTTGTGTACAAATACTCTGTTAACAAATTGCACGTCTTCTACCTATAATGCATTTGGTGCTTTTTGCTGGAAATCTAATAAAACAATGCACCATCTTTAAAAAAAAAAGCTGCCAGTGATTACAGAGCATGCCAGGCGGCTCATTGCAACACACTTCAGAGCGATGTGGTGAATTAGAAGTATAAACAACCCAACATGGTAGAGCTTTTGTTATCAGTTGTATCAGGTATAATTTAAATACTGTGTTTAAGTGAAGCTTTTTAAGTTGTTAAATGTTTTAGCTGACTGCTCAGACTTACTTCATCTGCTTCACAATTGTACTTTTTCCAGATTCTCCAGCGCCTGAAAAGCAAATGGAAAACAGATGGAAAAGAAATTAAATTACAGTTAAAGATAAGGTTATTTTAAGAGACAAAAACATCACATTGATAGCTAAATAGTTCCATTTTAACACTTAAAGCTTGAACCTTCATCAAACCCATGAAGCACAAGGCCACAGTATGCATGAACAAACGGCTCATTTTACAGAGAAAAGAGTTGGTATGAAACAAAGCTAGTGCTACTGAAGCCATAGTTTGGCTTTTAAAAAAACAAATTAAGCAAATACATTTAAGCTTCATGCATTTTCCTCAAAAGCAAACCCAGAATCTATATATAAAAACCACAAAATGCAGTGAAGAGTTGAGACAATGATGCTACATACACTGGATTAAGCTGGTCCATTTTCTTTAAAGGAAAACTTCTGAATATCTTCAGTTCAATGTGTGTCCCAAGCACAGTCTATGGTCCCAAGCAGGCTCATCGCTTCAGTGGATTAATGCAAGAAGCTTCATCTGTTTGTTTCCGTGTAATGAAGATGTACGCCCCTTAACCCGGACTTATCCCCAGACATATTTTACCAGAAAGCTGCAAAAAGGTGACCAAGGTTGATTTAGTGGAGTCTCAGAGCAATTGGATTAATCAATTGGATCCTCTTGTCAATGAGATTATACACAGCTTACGCTTCCCAGCTATACACACTCAGGTTTCATCAGCAAGGCTGGACTCAGAGGAGGTTGTATGTATCCCATATAGGCCTTCTGATTTGCATGCTACTGAAATAGAATAAGTGTTGCCACATGTTTATGATTGTAAACACCAAGCAGCCATCTATACGTAGCCCAGGCATCCACTTTGTTTAGCTATAAAAAAAAGGGTTTTGTACACATAAAGCTCAACAGCTCCCTCTGAGATCCAGGAGTGTTTTGAGCTGAGCACACAACATTTTAATTATATTGCCTCCGGTGGGACTATCCGTTCTCATGTGAGATGCAATGTTCATCAATTCATTGTCCCATATGACAAACACCACATACAACAGAGGGAATATTACCAAAAACAATGCTTACATTTCAAATATGATCTCACAATTTCAGGTCACTAATCGCCTAAATGTACAAAAAGGAAAAATGAGCCTTTTTCTGTGTGCAGCACACAGATCGTTCCTCTAAAAACTGTTTATACATGAGAAAATGTTTGCTGATTACTGGAGTGTTTAAAAAATCCTGAACTGCCATAAACATGGATTGTTCTCCCTCTTAATACAGATAATGTGACAGAAAACCGTCACAAATATGGGAGTCAGTATATCCATGTTTAACACCCTGATGAGGTTATTAATCTACAAACCATCCCCCCACATCATACAGGTGCTTGTGGGAAGCCCTACACAGAGAAAATAAAGCCATGAAAATTCAAATCATCATCTGAAATGATGCACTCAGTGACCACAAATGAACCTGCAGTGCTTGAAGTTGCACATTTGTAAAGAGTGGCGTCCAGACATGCATTAGCAGAGACTAAATACAAGACACAGAACACTGGCTTTGTTATAGGAAGCTGCAGACAGCCAAAGAGGAAGAAATCCACCAAGCCATGTCTATTTGGTGTAAAGTTGGCACAAACACATACTGCTGTCACCCAGGCTGCTTAGGTTGCTATGCAACTTCTACCCCATCCATTCATATGGAGAAGGCAAAAAGTGGCCATGATCTACTGGAGAGGGTGTGGCAGCTTTCTTTAAACACCATTAGTCCCACTACCAGGAGCTACTGGAAGTTTAACATGTTTAAGAGTAATTTTCATTATAAACTATACACTCCAGCGAAGCTTTCTTTTAAAGAAGAATCAGTATAAGCATGAATGGACTATTTATTATATCTAAAATGTAAGGATTCTGGAAGAACAGAAATACAACAAACAAAACAAAAACTACAAAAAGCAGATTTATGTCCAATAAAAAGGCTTTCAGGTTTGCTGATCAGCAGTATATTAACATAATTCAAAATCAATAGTGTTTCTTCAGACGTCAGCTTTCACTTCTTATGCACATTTAGTGCAAATGTTGCTGGTTTACTCAGCAAATCACAATACTGAGTCAACGGGCCTCAACTGTGCCATTTACTCTCTATTTAATGCGAGATGGGCCGCTAACAGTTATCATAATCTTAGTTATATAGCTGAAAAACAACGCGACGTATAAACCTAAATATATACAAACATACATCGCATTTGTGGACTTATTCAATAAGCAGCTCGGACATTTTAAGCCTTGTTGGCTAACTAATCCTGGCTAGCAACGAGGCGCTAAACTAGCTAAGCAGCTAATTGCCTTAGTTAAATTAGCTTACAGACTTACTGGAAGATAAAAGCAACCCGAGAAAAAACTAATCACAGCTACTAATAATCTATTAGTCGGTATTTGTTATGCCCGGTATAAATTTGTTGAGCAGGGAGAAAACAGCGGAGCAACAGCAGCTAAAACTTTTTTCGCTAACCGCACCAACGCCTTGCCATTCAGATGAAGCCTGAAACGTCTCCATCTCTGTCGGCCGTGTGTTTCACCAGCTTTACCCTGCTACACACAACTTTCATTTCTGCCCATAACGAATGCCCTGTTTAAATGTGGCGGCTTGTATGAAATTGCAACAGCTACTATGAAGTTATAAAGTCGCTCTCCTGCAAATACACCGACACCCAGTCCCCCCGTCCACCCATCTTTCGCTCACCGAGCAGGAGCAGCTTGACCTCCCGAGCAGCTTTTTCTCCGTCGTCCCGCAGGTTCCTGTCGATCATCTTGCTCCGCTCCTGTGCCGCCTTGTCGTCCGTGCTCAGAGTACATCCCATCTTCTTCTCTCCTGAACTCCGAATAAATAAAAATAACCGCAGACTAAAACACAACTTTAACTAAGAGTGCAACGACATGCGAAGGCTACCGAGCTAGCATCCAGTGTGGAGGAGGAGGAGGGGGCAGTCTGTCTCTCCCAACACTTGAGATTCAAACACGCCCTAACCTCGCACTCAAAATATCACGATTGATAAAAACCAAGGCCTATTAAGTATCTGTGAACCACAAAGACTGGGATTAACAATATCTGTCCGTTGTATTCGGGGTACAATCTACCAGTAAGACGGGCGGATGTAGTCATTCACACCGAAAAGCAGAAATTTTTGCGTCTGAAACGGGTCTTAAAAATGTTCGCTTCCTGTTCTTTTCCACGCGAACTGCGCATGCGTCACAGAGCAACAGCTCAGAAACTGCATAGTTTTAATAAAACTTAAAACATTTAGAAAGAAAAACAGCATAAGAATGATTTTTTTTATTCTTATTCACAGAAAATGAGAGTTATTCTTTTGATTCAGATCTTCATCTAAGGTTGCTCAAATCGTACCATGTGAATTTCACAAATCAAATAGCAGATTTTGATGTTTGATGTTTGATGTCTATTTTATAATTCTCCAAATGTTTGCAGAAGGGCACAGGTCTGGACAGTAGTCAAACTAATTAATCTTCTGGAATCAGCTTTATAACATGCTTGACACGGTCTTGCTGACATGTGCACGGCTTTTAGCTGCTTCAGAGTTTTGCATTAAAGGGAACCTGAGAGATGTGCAGGTTATTCATTTCATGTCCAGAAATGCAGCCACATCACAGATGCTCGATTCTGAAATGTGTTGATAACGTGCTGCATCCATTGCTTCTGAAAGGAGGTTTGATTAATTAAACCACTTGATAGTTTTCCATTTAATCCCAGTGCATTAATGAGTCTGAAGCAGAGAAACCAGCACACGTTTCTTTACCCTATGGTCATTTTAACATGTTTTTGTAGATGCATTTACAAACCATGATCAGATGGTTTACACAAGTGATGTGTAAAAAAACTGTGTCTGTTTTCAATTCAGCATTGCCCCGATTGGTAGGTTTATCTGACCTTTGTGTCCAGAACTTTCCTCTGTATGTTTCTGAATCAAATTGGTCTTTAATAAATAAAATAAATAATAAATAAAATCCTCACATCTGTTGCTATTGTTAAAGCATGAAATTCTTAGTTTGTTAAACTGTTTATTGGGAATTTGTAAACTCCTTATTTTTAAAAATTATTCATTGTTATTTTAATGGGAGATAAACGAATAATACAACATATCAGACATTGATAACATGATTCACTACACACCCATGCTGTCACGGCTAATTTGCAATGCAAGTTTCATGTCAACATCTGCAAGCGTGCCATGATATGTTAGAATAATAATAATTTTTAAAAACTGGCCAGCATTACTCAATTTAGTTAAATTAGAAAACACATTTTTAGTTCATTTTATGTAACAACCCTCATTACCCTCATTAAACCCAATTTAAACGTGTGTCCAAACTTTTGACTGGTACTGTACTCATTGAGGCTACAGTGTAAGTTTTAAGAATACATCCATAAGTCAAGGACCAGGGTTAACAACAAAGAAGCATCATGATAAATATGTTTACAAACATCTCACAAACACACAACATCAAAAATGACACATTAATAAGTTACGAACTGCAACAAACAGCTATGAAATGAATTTCATAATCAATTATTTAAAGAGAAATAAGCCACATTAAATTGAAAGAGTGGTTGCTGTGATGGTGAAGGCCTGCTGAGCTGTCAGGAGGTGGAGGGATAAGCTGAAGCGCCCAAATGAGGGCTACACCCTGTGGTTGAGCTTTGCCGTGACCACATCCATGAATTCAAATGAGCTCCGAGTCCAAAGCGCCTGAAATCTGAACAGCTAAAATAAACAGGGTATGAAAATCCTGATTTCAGAGGATGTGATTGAGCACACAGAAGTTCATTTTATCAGCCAGTTATTTAAATGATGCCACGGTTGTGTCACTGTAAATATACAGAGAATATCCAGCAATTCTCCACGTTCTCACCCAGTCATTAGAACCAGTTCAACCAGCAGCAAACCATCATATTCGCAGTTGTTTTATGTGAACACAGGATGGAAAGGGGTTGTGAAGTGGTCAGAATTCATCTCCTCGCTTTACATATGATTTCCTTTGCAGATGGCCTCAACATAATGCAAAGCAGAGCCGTCATTTTTCCCCTCTAAGTGAGCATGGAAACATTTCTCTTTGCATGTACAGCACAAAAACCTTTTCAATAATCATCGGTGAAATTTAAGTCAGGCCTCTTAAGGAAGGTGTGTTAGGTTATTTCTGACATTGTTGCCATGGCACCACCATGTCAGTGAAGCCCCCCGGCAGCATTTTGACTCTTTTAAGTGATGGGTGCTCTTGAGTGAGAAGACAGAACAGCTCATCTGATGATCTTCAGAGATCAGTGTGTGTGTGTTAAGCCACTTCTTTGTTGGTGCATATACACTTCCTGTTCTTTTATATTAGTTCATCTACACTAAGGTAACTGTGTGGGTTTAGATTACAGCAAATACCAAACTTCCTAATTAAAAACATCTTCCAGAACAATTCAAAAACACATGATATGACTCATAATGTGTAAAGAGTGGATCTGCTGGGGATCAGAGTCCTCTACCAATAAATTATAAGCATTAATCACTCTTTTTTGACATGCTGGTGATTTGATTTAAAATGTGAATGTCAGTTTTCTGAGTTAGATATATCTGAAAGTAAAATGTGTGCATGGTAGTTGTTGTTTCCATGACAACAATCATAATAATGATAACAATAAGTTTTACTTTATGAATCTTGATGAGAAGTTAGCATCTGTATGTGACTCATTAGATTTTAGACCAGGGCAGGGGGAGGGCGGGTGCTTAGATTGATTCATTTAAAGTAATTTATTGACATAAAAAATTTTTAAAAATATTTCCCTTAATGCAAAAACCAATCTATGCAACATTAGGTAACTCGTTTGTACCGTTAAAGATGTTCCAAAACAAACCTGCAATGCATTTAAACTACGTTACGTAACCAAATGAAGCATTTGGTGCATGAATCAATACAAAACAGGAAATCGTGTAAACGTTTGACCCTGAAAAACTAACTGACCTCTTCAGACATGAGCTCTTAACTTGTATACATTTTTTATTTACTGGCTATTTATGCCTGTGAGGCATAGCCAGCTGATGGAGAGACAGCTGTCAGTCCTCCAGGTGGCAGCACAGTCATGAAACATCCATAGAAAACATAAGAGCAGGACAGACCATTAACTCTTTTAGTACCACAGAGAAGCCAGTGCCATTTTATTTGAAGGAACTGTTACTCTCTGCTATACTTTGAGCAATTTTCATCATTCAAACGGTCCCTGTTTTAATAAAAATATATATTATTAAGGTGCTAAAAGAGAGAAATTTATCACACAGAACTGAGTGCCAGAGTTTATGTTGGTGTAACTGATAGCGGTTTGGATTATTGGATCACTGTTGTATGACTCAATCTTCTCTGTTTCATGCTTTCAAACTTACATTTTAACAGAAATTTGCTGATGTCTTGAACTATAGAAAGTTAAAAAAAATTAAGGATTATTTAATTCGGGTTAAAAAGTTTGTACCAAAGTCTAATGTTGGGATATCGCACCTATTTCTGATGCCTCCGTGTTTTCAGGAAGGTTTTTATAAATGACAAGTTGAGATGCTAGACTTTAACAATAATTATCCTTTTTTGGTAACAGATTTTATTTCTGCTAATGTTTGTTGTCTTGCTAGCAGTCCCGGACACGTGTTGGCATCTTCCTTCTGAATCACTGCTAAAACTAAGACTTCATTATTCCATCCTGACATGGCTGCTGCTAAACACTAAAATAAACCATAATACTACCACCACCATGCCTCACGTGTTGTCATCTCTCTGAAAATATGGATAAAGATTGTTTTTTTTATCCCGCAACAAGATATTTCTCCGTCAGCCTTCAAGCTCATTCATGTGATCTCTGAAAGGATGCAGTGTTCTTTTTGAGAAGCAGCCCTGCATTATGTGCTGTGTTCTCCTGTTGTGGGAACCTTCACATGAAACCTGTTTACCACAGATGTTACCTTGACTCTCTGAGATTTTGTAGACAGATTAATCTTTGTTCATCCACCATTCCTGGAGAAGATTTATTTCAGCAATGCTTCAGTGTGGAAGCGTTCTGACCGTGGATTCGGACAGTAAAAACCTCTCAGAGATAGTTTCTACCCTTTTTAAACAGATGGAGCAACTGGTGTCATGATACACTTCTACAAATATGTCTTATTATACATTACTGTCCTTTAAAGGTTCAATATAGAATCTATCACACATAATGGAGTGCTGGCATCCTCACCAGAAGTCTGATTTTCAAAATCTGAAGCCTTTATTTGACCCAGTTTGTTTGCTATCTTTACTATTTATCACTATGTGATAGTAATAAAAAATAATTATTGTAGTGTGTTTTTCTGGGTTTTTTTGTGGGCAGGAGACCAGTATCATATGGTGAACAACAAGACTGTGAATAAAGTAATACAAAATGTATCAAATATGAAACGTTTGGTTTTATAGGGTTAATGTACAAATAGACGTGACTGAGTGCTGCACTGTATCAGGAAAGTGCAAATAATTGATTAGTGGAATCTGTGCATAAAGTCACATTTCTCTGGGAGGACATGCGTAGACGTGATTGGTTTTTCTAACAGCAAGAAAAACTTTTGTTTTTTTCCACAATGATCCCAGTCTGAGACCTTCTGGTTTATATTACACATGATACTGTGTGCAAACATATAATGGTTTCACAGTATCCCGTGGTATTGTAACTATATCCTTAAAAAGGATTTTTTAATATTCTTCACAATCCACTTTTATCCAAAGCATCCCCATACTGTGCACATCGTCTTTTCTGGGGGAGAAAGAAGTTAAATGGGTGTAAAAAACTACATGTGGGAGCATCCATGCACCTCATGAGCACACTCTCCCTGCAATTTATAAGATATAAAACCATTTATTCCACAGTTACAGCATCCCTGATGGTTTATAATTCATCCTGTACCTTTTTCAGATTTGTCTACATATATGTTTTATTAGTGGAATTTGAAACATTAAATGTGTTTATGTTTTTGAATGAGGAAACTGCATATTTAGCAGATCAACAATGATTTACTAAACCTGATGAAGATGTACTCCGTGTTGGGTTGAGAAATGGAGACATTCAATCAATCAGTTCAATTCAAATGTATTTTATATGACATCTCAGGATGCTTCACAGACATCAATTTGAGTCAATTCATGAAAAATAGTCTAGCTAAGGAAAACCAAAAGATTGCATCAAATCTTGACTTTGATCCAATGCTCAGTGCATTATGGGACATCCCATGACTGGTAAGACTTTCCCTAACTATAAGATTTGTTAAAAAGGAAGGTCCTGAGCTTAATTTTAAAGGGTATCTGCCTTACCCACAGTGGGAGCTGGTTCCATCAGAGAGGGGCCTGATGCCTCATTGTTTTCTTAGAGACTCTGGGAACCACAAGTACCTGCAGTCTGAGAGCAAAGTGCTCTGTTTGGACATGACACGGTGGTAATGTTGATGTTGAACCCTAACACTGGACATGTTGGTAACTTTATTCTATCCCTGGTTCAGCTAAATAATTTGAATTTACTTTGAGAAGACAGCTAAACACAAAAATAGAGGAAAAAAGTGCAAAAATAAAGAGAAAAACTGTTAGAAATACTATGATAAGACTTTACCAAATGATTGTGTGATTAACCCAAGCAAATTGGTATAATAATGAATATGTACAGTAATGAGTTGTATGAAAGTAAAATGGTTAGATTTATTCTGACCCGATACTGCACACAGAGGAGCTTTGTTGTGAGTGGGTGGAGGATCAGCTCTGCTGGGAGCAGCCCTTCAGGGAACTATAGCAATAGATTTTCAGATGAAACTGTATATCTGCATAACTGTTTATAAAAAGGACATCCCAGAGGGAATGAGGCTAAACTAATAACAGAAATGATTTGCTGCATTTTTTAAATGTTGCTGTTGTATAAAGTGATGCAAACCACAATGCAAAAGTAAAGAGATAT
>JBAMHV010000010.1:22019821-22034818 GCA_037177535.1 Pseudomugil gertrudae
TATTTATATAGCACCTTTCACAGCCAAAGAAGTTACAAAGTGCTTCACATAAAAGAGTAAAAAATACATAAAAAGATTAAAAAAAGACAAATATAGATATAGATATAAATAGATATAGATAAAGACAAAGACATAGATAGATATACCTATAGATATACATAGATATAGATATAGCTATAGATATAGATATGGTAGAAATTTGGACCAAGTACAAACAAAATAGGAATGAAAAAGAAAACACAAGTTGACCAAGTAGAACATCAAAATACCAGGACAAACCATTTCACCAATATGCCTTAAAGAAACGTGCACAAGGACATTAAAATACAACAAGCCGTGTTAATGTTTGTGACTGAAATTAGCTGAAGGAAAAACTTCATCACCAGCAAACAGGATGAGTGTGGAGCAAAGAGAAGCAGACGAGAGCAGCAGATGCTTGAATGAAGGTTAAACGCAGAGTAAATTATGGATATATTTGATGATGATGATGATGATGCTGGACAGTTATTTTGCTGCAGGACCAAGGAAACACATAAACCCTTTTAGCAGCAAGAGGAAAATTTGTTTAATGACGATCAATGCATCTAAATCTATTTGGTAAATTTACCAAAATAAAAAGATAAACAAGTAAATTAGATTATTTTTTTTTATTCTTCTTTCCTCCAACTGACAGTCTTTCCTGACTAAACCACTCAGTATGCTCCTCCCATCAGAAACTACAGAATAACTGTTTAAGTTTTTCAAAAAATAAATAATAAATAAATAATAATAATAAAACATTAAATTGTTCTAGAAACCAACATTAAAATTTCTCCATGAGTGTGTGTGTGTGTGTGTGTGTGTGTGTTGTTAACTTTCCCTTAAGAAGCAGAAGTGAGAACTTCATGTCAGATTTAATAAATAATACTTAAAAAAAAGAAGCTCCTGTGTCTAAAGTGTCTATGAAATCTCAAGGTTGTACGCATCCATAATATAATTTTCCTTCCTTTCAGATCATTGATGACTGAAGAAGATCAGGTTGCACTCTGAGGTGAGTCCTGGTAGCTGCTGCTGACCCAGCACAGAACTTTAGCTCTTCATTTTTTGGCCTGACATAGACACAATTGATTAATTGATCAGGGAAGCTTGGGGCTTAATGGTCTGTGCATGGACTTACAAGTTCTGGACCAATAATCAAAGCTTCCTTTCATTCACATCTTTTAGTGATTAAAGTCTACGGTTACACAAGAGTTTGATAACTGAGACAATCCCAAAGGGAGGACACTGGACAGGAGGACTGTTTCCCAAGCTGCAGACTCAGTGGATTGGTCATGCTTTTCTGTCTTTGGCTTCCTCTCTGGTCACTTCCTGAAGACTTGTGAGGTGTTTTCAGACTGAAAGAACGCTCAGGGGGGGATTGGTAAGGACTGTAAAAGTGACATTTCTGAACACACGGTAATCCTCTTCTTGTGATGCGTTAGTGGGGAATTAATGCGCAAAAGCTCTCAGTCAGTTGTTGGCAAGTCTAGAACCACTGGATCCTTCCAGCCCACCAGAGTGAGTTCTACCATTGCCAAACACTGTGGGAGAGTTTATCGGTCAATACCACCTGATACGACTGTCGGCTGAAGTTCAGGTTACATGGAGCAGCATCTCAGAGATGAAGCACGTGCCTCCATGGAAACTACTGACATCTGATATGGACAGCATGATCAATAAAACCTACAGTTCATCCTCTTCATCCTATTTTCTCTTCTTTGTTTGTTTCTCATAAGTGACAGCAGTGGATAAACCCTCAGGTCTCACTTCCTTGTGTTGAAAACACACAGCTGAGTGTTTCTCTTGTCCCATATTGGCACCACACATGATTGCTCAAATAACAAGAAACAAAGCAAAAATGTGCTAGTGCCAAAATGTGCAAAGAGGATGGAAAGCACTGAACGTAGATTCACATCACATAGATATTGTGGTTCTATCTCTGCTCTGTTTATGGCCCTATGGTAATTCACTGATAGCGTGTTGTGACAGTGAATTCTACCAGTGCCATACACAGAACAGGAGGAGATGAAAGCGTTGTCCAGGATTGCTGCAGCAGACTAAAACCTAAACATCGTTTCCCACAATTGTGAATTCAACTAAACTTGAGAAGACTTTAAACGTCTGATGACCTTCCTTAGGTTTGGGGAGCCAGGGGCAGAAAAGGTGGTGTCCTTTCATCCCTACCATGTCAGGAAAGTGAGTAAATCCACCTCTGCCATCTGCTGCTGGCTGGAAAAGTCTGCTTTTCTCAGTTTACCCACTGCTTTAAAGTGATTCTTCACCAGGCTCTCACAAGGTCCCGTGCACTTGCAGTATTTTTTAATATCACAAGCCATCTCAAACGCAGCAATGGAGCATGTCTGCAGCACAGATTGATTCTGGCTGCAGGGAATGATGCGCTAAGTGATTTTTGAGATGCTCCAAATGGGTCCCAAAGCAAGGCTCATCTTCCCGTTTCCGGGAAAGATCAATAGAGTAAAAAGCATGCGAGTGTGTGTGTGTGTGTGTGTGTGTGTGTGTGTGTGTGTGTGGGCGAGCATCCATCAAAAGCACCTAAAGTTGCTTGGTGGGACCTGGATGTTTTTAGTCTCTTCTAATATCTCACATGCTCTTATTTCTGATAATGATATTATATGTGATGAGCAAGGCCAAACATTACAAATAGATCTGATAAAGGTTGTGCTCAGAGGAACAAAACATATCCTGACCCAAAAGCAGTGAAGGTTAAACCCTCTGCACCTTGTATAATCAGTTTCCATCCGTCTGTTTAACATCATTACAATCACAGAAACATTACTGAGCTGGTAAACGTTTCCAACATCTCTTTACTGAGCTTCCTACCTTACAAAGATAATCCCACATCTTCACGCGCACATTACAGAAAAGGAGAAAAAGCTTTTTTAACAGAAACAAACTTTCAGAAGCTTCATTAGCGAGCAGTCTTTAAATCAAAGACTCTTTGGTGCTTCTTCAGTCCACATGAAGCAGCTCCATGCCTCCAGTGGTCCGGTTCTCTCCCTGCTTGCTCGGGCTGTAGAGCAGGGGATTTTCTAGTGGACAGGTAATTACTTAGTAAGCATCTTAACCCACTGTCAGTATAGTAATCCACGCCGCCCTCCTCCCTCTCCTTCTGCCGCCTCTGAGCGCAGGCCTGCAACACATTTCCGGTGCGCCTTTTGCGCACAGGACGCGCACAGGGTGGAGATGACTTCACTGGGCTGGTAATGTAATTCTGCCTAAATGACTTTGGTCGACGTGGAGAAAAATCGCGCATACAAAAGCAGATTAGTTCACATTTAGGCTGTTTAAAAAAAAATTAACTTACGCTATTTAGCTTTTAATTCTAACTGAAAGCTTTGCTTTACTGGTTTTCTCTTCACTTTCTCGCCAGTGATTCTGTTTAGACCTACCAGCATCCATCGGGTGCGGCCAGTCCTGAGTGTCCGCTGTCTCATCTCTGCATGCGCATGGCTAAAAGTTTCTCCGCGCGCAGGCCTCCTCTGCCCCCCGTTTTATAGCAGCATCCCTCTGCAGAGCTCATTTACCTGCTGTCGGTGATTATTAGACAGATTGCAGGTGGAAAAAGATGCATCATCCTTTCAGCTGATGTGAATCCAGCGGAGTCGGATAGGACAGGTTTGGGTTACGCATCTTTCAAAGTTTCAAAGTGAAATCCACCCGCGCTCCTTTGTCCTCTGCATGCATTATGCAGCGCGCGCAGCCGGCCAGCAGCCTCATCGCTCTGCGCGCGCTGCGCGTCTCCTGCTGCTCGAGTTACTCCACAATAACTTTACTCTCATTTTAGTTGTTTTAACGCAGCTGTTTAATAATAAATAACACTTTGTATACTTCACTAACCTAACTAAACCTGAAATCAGACGTGAAACATCAACACATAGTGACGAAAAGGGCAGCAAATTATTGGCTATTCTTTAAAATGTAGACTGACCCAAGTAAATAAATGCAAAAGCTTGTAGTTTAACGCGTTCCTGAGCTGCAGACCAGCCAAATTAAACTGAAGTTGCAACCGGACACCAGAATGTGCGCAGAAAGACAGCGTGGCCTCCAAGCGATGAATATTTTATTAGATCATTACTGGTGTCAGAGCATCATGACAGAATGCATTCATGTGGTCATTTACTCATCATTATAAGCAAAAACTGACTATTTAAATATTCTAACACGTTTTTAAAAGGTTCAGTAGAAGAAACGACAGACCTGTGGGTAATTCAGGTACAATACAATTGTTTTATTATAAGGAAAATATATATTTTCACCTTTTTATTCATTTTGTGTTCATAAATCTGATTCTCTTAGATATTTACTTTGTTTTTTATTCTGTTATATACACCACATCGCTCTGATATGCTGAGAAAAACCCTGAAACCAACAGAAATAAAGGTTTTACAGAAAGATCAGGTGGCGGAGTCTGCAAAACGGCCATTATGGCACCATTTGTTCATGAAGTTTTCCAGTTACAGTAGGTTTGAAAATGTAAAATGATTTAGGACTAAATCAGCTGTGACATTCTTTCATTAATAAACATCCGAAGTCAAAGCTGCGGAAATTAGAATAAAACTGCCAAAATAAGTGGGAATGCCCATTCTTTCTTTTTTCGGTTATGTTTTTATATTGTGCTGGTAAAATTGTAGACAAGTTTGTTCCCATTAAGTCTAAAATGTGTTTGTTGCATATCTATCTGAGGACTTTGTAACATCTAAAACAAAATTCAATCTTTGTTGGATATCTGTTTTCTAGAGGCCAAACGTTGCATTGCTACTTTGTGGAAATCTACCTGTACTATCTCGCAATGGTTGAAAGGAATGTCTTTTTATTTTGCTCTGGAAAAAATAAGCTTCACTTCTAAAAACAAGCTTGAAGAGTTCTGGGAAATCTGGACTATATTTCATAGCTTTCTTAAAAACAACAACATACCTATAGACGCCTGGATAAATGAAAAAGACTAATATGACTAATATTTAAACTGTAATAATCACCACTGACTACAATTTATTTTGTCACCATGTGCCTTTGTGTGTTTCTGTCTGAAAAACAAACCAATAAACATGTTTTTTTTAAATAACTGCCTAAATAAGTAATAAAGTTAACAATTTTCACAATTCAAAGTTCCTTTTTGTTGGTTTTGTTTTTCTCCTCGGTCTAATATTCAGGCAAAGTGCACAAATGTCTCACAAAACGCGCGCGTGCTGCCATCTAGTGGCCAAAGCCGAGACAGCGAGATCAACCTTTTAAAATTAAATGTGTCCATTTCCAGTGAAAACAAATAAAATCTGGAGAATAAAAAAACAAACTCGTGTAAAGTCACAACCAACAACAACAACAACACTGAAAACTTCCATTTTTTAGGTTTATTTCCTTTTTCAAGTTACAAGGGAAGCACATTTATTCATTTTTTTGCCTTTTAAAAATCATGGGATATCTTCATCTGTATCCTGGACAAAGGGCTTAAAACGTAAAAATAAAAACATTCAGGCAAATTATAGGCATCAAATATATGTTTCGTGTTAATAAAAAAACAACGAATAATCCACGTGATGACAAACCAGGCTGGACAGTGGCTTGCACTTTTAGCATGGGAAACCTGCTGTGACATCATGTCGTCCTAAGACTTAACACCAGCATGAAGAATATTTGGTAACAAAGGTGAATTAGAGCCGTTTTGATGAGGCGCTTCAACACAAACTTCTACAGCATGCCAGGAGAGCATGACATCTTTGTTTTATCACTATCACAACATTTCCAGAGGATTAAGATCTTCTTGCAGATCACTGAAGATCATTTCTAGGGCAGGATTATCACTTTAGCTGATTTCTCTTCAAACAGGAAGTAACAAACCTTTAACTGGTGACAAGGTTCTACGTGTCGTTTGGTTCTCTGCAGAAGTTAACAAGCATGTTTCAGGCTTCCAGAAAGCACTAAATGCAGACCAGCTGTCCCAGTTCTAACACCTCCACCACTCCAACCCTCAGGTGTAAACCAGCATCTTCTGACAGACAACTTGTACCTGACCTACAGTTGAGACGCCCCCATGAACGCCTGACCCTGCGTTTGAGGAGCAACATTATTTTACCTCCTCAGCCTCAAAGTAAACTCTTTAACCACAAATCGATTCGGGATGCATGAAACGAAACAGCTCCGTCACGTTTTGGTCCCGCCGTCTTAGAGAAAACAAAAGATCAAAAGCATGAAAAGGTAAATGTGGCCCTGATGGCTGAAGCAAAGACCGCTCACGCCAGGCAACCATAATCACTTCTGAGGACACATTTACATTAGGAGGTGCAGAGGAGCAGTGGTACAACGTGACTGTGGAGGATTAGATTAAACAGAGTCTTCCTACTGACAAAGATGTGTTATTTCTCCTCGTCTTTACAGGAAAATGGTTTTTAACTTGTGCATTATATAAGCATTAAACCATACATTATGATAGGATTCACCACCTGCAAAGAAACTAACTATCCCTACGTAAGTCAGACACCTATTATAGTTCAACACAAGCAATAGGCAAAGTTAGAAGTTCAACAACAATCCCCAACAACCCCAGCCTGACACGCAGTCTTCATGACCACAGCTCCACAAAGGCCTACACGAACGTTAATTCTGTGTCATGCCACGTTACACAAAGATGCTCAGAGACTGGCAAACACTTTCCTAAAACGGAGAGGAGGAGGACGAGGAGGAGGAGGAGGTTGCTGAACAGCAGAGGGTTTGGGGTTGTGAACCTCTCTCCTGATTTCTGCTGAGCATCAGGGAACCAGCACAACACAGGTTATTAATGGATTACATTCATGGACACACACATGCTGTGGCATTTGTGTGACTCGTCGTGGCCGATGCTTTTTCATAATGTTTGCACCAAGCGCTGCCCTGTCGGAGAGGCCGCCTGCAGTCTATACGCTGAACACGCGAGCACACTGTGGTCTGCGGCTCTTCAAAACAGGTGATTGTAATGGCAGCTCCTCATGATGGCAGTGTGGAGGGGGGGGAAGCTTCTCCTCCCTCTTTTAAAGATGAAACTGCTCAGAAATCGTGGATTGTCATCCAGCATCAACTGACAGCGAGAGGAAAGACGCTTAAAGAAGCAGTGAATGAAAAACAGTGGTAGAAATGTGGGAAGAATGTGTTGACTGTCCTGCGTTGTCGTGGTTCAGTCCAGCCTCCGTCGAAAGACAAAAAAAACTACCAAAGCACTCCTTTCTGATCAGGAGGCTTTCAGGAAAAAGATGAGCAGGAATGGGGGGGGGAGAGCAATCGATGAATTCCTAAATATGGATTTATTTGTCATACTGCAAATCCTCATGTAGCAATAAAAATCCTCGTGTTGCTGTAAAAAACTGTCTCGTTTAAATATGAATATAGTGCCGAGTTTCTGCTCTTTAGGAAACGACAGTCTGCGGTGAGGTGAAGGCAGCTTCGCCTTCACTACAACTCCATGTCCTGAGCCTCGTCCTCGGAAAAGTCTGACATGGAACTCTCGGAAGAGGAGTCGCCCCCACCCTCCTCCTGTTCCTTTAGCGCCTCCTCTGTGGCATACTTCTGGATGTACTCTGGAAGAGACACAACACACAAAGATGGATCAACGTGTCCAACGCTTTATGGCAAACCAGCAGGCAATCTGCTACCTTTGATCTTGTGTTTATAGTCTTCTGGCCGGTGGAGGTACATGGCAGCAGCATCCCCATTAAGAGGATCGATGGGGTTGGGGTAGGCGAGCAGTTGAGGGAGAAACGACTCAAAGATGTTGGTGAGATCTGGTGGATATGGAGAGAAACAAAAGGTCAGCTGAGGAGGAATAACATTAGCGGCTGCATCACCCACCAGAGGTCTCTCCTGGAATTAAATATTCCTCTCAAACCATTTTGAGCATTGGTTACAGTTTAAAACCACTGGAAGCTAAAAGTGAGCAATGCCATTTACATGGATGCTATTTTGGTACTTTGTACCCACTGAAACCTCCCCTCTCTTACAACATTACTCCCAAACTGCAGCAGAAGTGAAGCTCACAAGATCAAGAACACACATAACAATCTGATGGCCTCTGATTGGCCCAACCCACTTTCCACAGGTCCAAAACGATGCATCGCTGAACCAGAGACTCCCGCACAAACCTGACATATGAACTTCATAACAGGGTGACCATAATATCATGGTTGACTGGTCTAGTGTAATAAAATTCAGCCATAAAGGTGTCAACAGAGAGGCTGAGGTAACTGCTGCTAATGAACTCGTATCTACAGTCATGCTAACACTAGATTTAGTTTACAGAAAGGACAACCAGAGTAACAACCTGTGGAAGCATTGGAGGCAAGAGACCGTGACCCGTTTCAGTTAAATATACCATAAAATCAGCTTCAACACGGAGCCCGTTAACATGAGCCAGTAGTCTGATCAGAGGCGTCTACGTGCACTTCTGAAATAAAACCATTTAGTAAATCTGTGTCTACATTACCAGTCCATTATGGGATTCATTTCAGAGGATGTGCATGCGAGGTGATGTCACTTCCTGTCATTTTCCAAACATTAGCACTAGCTTCTTTATTTTTCTGTTTATTTTTGTAATTTCTTTCTGTTTCAATGTAAAGCGCTTTGAGCTGTCCTGTACATGAAAGGTGCTGTATAAATAAACTTGCCTTGCGTTGCATATGGTCATAGCGTTAGCTGCTAACATGAGAGGTAATAAGATGCTAAATACAGTTACGGGAACATTTGTTAGACATCTATGTTTACTAAATTTCCTTTTCATTTCTAATGCCTGGAACAAAGGAGGGTACGTTGGTTTGGGTTGTCTCGTCATTTTTTCCCACGACTGTAGTCAACAATAAAGTTTTATTTAATTAGACGCTGATAAAATAGCAGTCCTTCCTCCGTGTGCATTAAAGGCTCATTCTGTGGAGTTTTGTGTGATAATACAGGTAAACACATCCAGGTGTCTCCACACAGAAAACAGGTTCTGTGCATCACAACTGCAGGAGAGCTTCTCATCATTTCAGGTCAAACAAACAAATGTAGCATCCAGATTATTGCACGAACCTAAATCTGGACACACAAATAGATGCTTGGTTTAAGGAAGTGGTGCGCTCACTCTGTTCCAGAAGCTTCTAAATGCATGACCTCAATACAAGCAGCAGTTATCATCACTGCATAAGCTGATTAAACAGAGACAGTGTGTGTGAAGCTGACCTGTTCAGTTAGTGTAAGCTGCTCACTTTCTGTTTTATTGGCTATTAACGAATGTCAAATCTATTGAGCGACCAGTGAGAGTTGGCTCGAGGAGCCTGATTACAGCTGCGAGGGTAACCTACCGTACAGAGCTGTCCACGTCTGGTTGATGACATCCAAGCACACGGTTCCTGACCTGAGAAGAAGAATGAACAAAGGGTGTGTAGTAAAATTTCCTGTTGGATGAGTGATTCCTGAGAGCTCAGACATTTTAATACATTTATAAACAAGCCAGTATAAATATGCAAACTAAGCTGGGAGATAGGGTCACAGGTTCAAGTCTGAAATGTGCCGACTGTCAAACACGGGTTATTAAATTACATTTGAGCAACTACTGAATTAAAAAGTTGTCCGACTTACGCTTCATCGATGTTGGGATGAAAGATTTTATTCATGAACCCTGAGGGGTTAAAAAAAGCATATTTTCTTAGAACTTACAACACTTACACTCCAAATAGTGCATTTAAAGTTTCAATGATTTACTTTTACCTATTGACGGTGATTTGAAGGGGTATTTATCTGGTAGGTCCACCCGAACCTTCCACACACCTCCTTCGTACGGCGCTTAAAAGGACACACATTATCAAAAACACAAACAAAAACGTCTAAACTATGTTCTTTTAAATCTACTGACCTTAAATAAACCTCTAACAGTGATGCAAATTAAAGCTGCCACGATATGCAAACAGTTGACTAATTTAATAATTGACTCATTGTTTTTTTTTAAGCAGTGCACAGGTAAGGGTAGTCAGGGTTGCTGTGATGTCACCACAAAAGCTGCCAATCAAGCTCCAGAGTTTGGGAGCATTTAGTTAAAATTCAGACGAAGCATGGAAAATCTGCAACGTATAACTTTCCTTCCTTGATGCTACGAAGTCAATTCACAAGCTTGTTAACGCTATAAAGCCAAACATGCTGGTACGGTAAGCTATAGTTTCAATATGATTAGACGACTAATCGCCAAAAAAATGGCTGACTAGTTGATTACTAAAATAATTGTTTGTGGCAGCCCTAATGCAAATCCAATTACATTTATACTTTACTGTTACTGGTAATATAATCAGCTTTGAAATACAAGGGAGTCTTTACGAAAGCTCTTACTTCCAGGTGGTCCGTGGAACTTGACCACAAATTCGTTGAGTCCACTTAGGATGGTGACCTCATGTTTGCTCTCAATGCTGATTCCTGATTAAGGAAAACTTTGAAAAACATCCAATAAGCAAAGAAAGAGGTAAACAACTCAATCAAGTCTCTGTTTTTTAAACAAACTCTTTTTCTCTCTGCGAACTTGTCTGGACAGAAGTCAAACATGGAATCAATAGCGTCAGTCAGTGAGATCAATAACATGATAACAGAAACAAATCTGAACAAAACCTCACAGTACAGTAACCTGTATTACAACATAGCTAAAGACAACGCTTAAAAGAAATTAAGGAAAAATTGTCACAGGATGCAACGACATGAAGCAGAGTCAGCTGTCTGACAGAAAGATGGAGAAAACTTTCATCCCAAAATGAAGGACACAGCTAGTTTCATCACCTACTCATAAATCTTCCTGTCATCTCTAACTATGCAAACCAGGATAAATTCAGAGGATAATTAACTGTTAGGTGAGCAGAAAAAACACAAGACAACATGATTACATAACTGTCAAGAGGCAGGAAAAAGCAAAGATAAGCAGTGAAGAAAAGGTTTAAAAAGCTCCGTTTCTCCATAGAAACATTTGCAAACCAATGACCAAGAAGACTGGGATGGTCTAAATATGATGTCAGGCAAAGCATCCTATAAATAAACCCAGTTATAGATGTACAAATGCACTCTTCCCCCAAGGAGTGTCCATAGAAACTCCAGCAGAGCACTCCCATGTTAATGCAACTCCACAAAGACAAACCTGACGGTGGTTTTAGATCCACCAGCTGACACAAACAAGACAGCTATCTGGTGTCACCTGACTGTTCCAACTCCATTTGTTAATCTCAGTGTTACAATTTACTCCCTGTTGCAACATGGGAAAAATTCAGACATTTTTGCCGTTACGCGTTAGGTCAAAGTTTGAAAATACTGGCATTTAAGTTTAATACACAGCCTCAGTGGAGGTCTAAGTATATTTAACCTGCGATATCAGGCTGTAGGAAAGACATCTGTGGCTGCATTAACTGTGACAAGAAGTGGTTCAACATCAGATACAATGTGAACAGAGTCTATGGTATCGCTGCCACCGAGGTTTTGTTCAGGAACTGGTGAAACCAGAACAACAAGAGTTAATGCATGGATCCAAACAGTCTCTCTCAGTGACTCATGCTTATCTTATTCCTATTCAGATTCTGTGTAAATGCAAACGGCTTGTTTTCCAGGTAAAATGCTCTAAAAGGGTTCAACATCCTTATTCAGTTCTGTGATTTAAAAACTGGTTAACGTCAGAGTAATTCCAGCTAAAACCTGCAGAACATTATAAAGTTACACTATTTTAATGACTTACTGTATAAGCTCACTGTTTCTGCTGAGAAACCCCAAACACACCCACGTAACAAATCCTGTATGCAATAAAGCATGGATAAAGTCTCAAAGCATTTACTTGTCTGAGCTTTTAAACATCTGGAACAACATCTGCTTATGAGATGTTCCTCTTAATTTGATGCACTTTATGGAATTATGGAGGATGTTACCGGGTTTCTGTTAAATGTAAATGATTGTGGGGCAACGGCATGAGAAAATTTACAAATATAAATGATAAAGAGTGAAGTTTCTACTTCCTGTCTGGCTCTGTTGCATCTCGCTTAGGACTGGCAGCAAAGAGGTGAAGGAGCAGAGTAAGAGAAACAAAAGGTTGGAAGAAAGCCTAAGCAAAGATAACTGATGATAATTTATTACCTAATGTTAACATTTTAGTGACGGATTTACGACACAAAGTTTCGCCTTCGCTGGTTGTTTCGGGTGACACAGTTTGGAAAAACAGAATGATGTCATTATTAAAATATTTTCAAAGGAAGACGAAGGAAATCGAGGGAACGAGCCCAGTGACGTAAAATCTTCCTGGTTTATTGTTCCTTTATGTCTTCTGAGTAATGGAAGGGATACTCATGAGTACCACGGCAAGTGTGGTATTTATATGTTCACAATGTTAACTGCACAATGTAGTGACGTAAAAGAATATTACACTTGCTGCCTGTTTAAACAGAAGTGGTGAAGGAGAGTCATGGAGGAGAGAAAAGTGTTGTCTGGGCAGGAGAGAGCAGCAGGCCGACTTCCTGGGTCCCATCTTTTATCAAAAGTTCAAACTTTATATAAACTTTGTTTCCTTCTAATACATTATCTAATGTACTTTTTAAAAGTATCTAAGTGCATTCATCTAATAAATTATATTAAGATAAAATGAAATAGGAACTTCATATTGAAGGCCTGGTTTTTAATCTAGACTAAGATTAAAAAACAAACATTTTGTAAAGTTAAACGTCATAATTCACATGCTTATCAACTTTAAGCAGCTAGTTCTTTGTCAGCGTGAGTGTGCGCAGTCCTGTCCCTGTCCCCAGCCCCCATCCCTGCATGTGCCCCTACAGCACGCTTGTTGTTCCTCGATCAGCTGTGTGTGAAGCCCCGCCCTCTACCATGTTCCGGATGGTAACAAGCTGACCAATCAGAGAGCAGCATCTAGCTGCAGGACAAAAACAAAACAATTCAGCTCACGCTGTCAGAAAACCTTTCATGCAAAAACTTCAGTAAACAGCACTAAATCATTGTTCTAAACATGGAGAAAAAATTCAGCATATTAAAATGCTGGTCAAATATCCAAAAACCAAAACATCAAGTGGCAATATTTACATCACAAAGAGAATAACAGTGTACAGAAAAATAAATATAAAAAAAGGACATCATCATGTCCGTTGGCCTGTTTGTTCTTCGCATCTTTAAACCTAAATAATGGCTTTAATAAAACATAATACATTTTGCTCTACGTTTTTAATCTGCCTTTTTTTCGTGCTAATAATGCCAACCGTGACTTATTCATCGTGATAATTTCTGATTCGTTCCCAGTCAACAAACCCGTTTACATCCGGAGATTCCTTCCTATTAAAATAGTAAAAAGCATTTACAAATTGTTATCTTACGTTTAACAATGCACTGCCATCATCTATAGAGTTTATCAAAGATCGTCTCTACATCGACCTTAATTGTTCCTCTTGATGGTAGCATGCTAGACGGTTAGCTACCATAGCTTTGACGATACCAATTTATAGCTTAATGTACGTGTATTTTCAATAAAGTGTTTCGAAAATGTAAAACATCATTCGGTTATACTTCACAGTGTGTTGTCAGTCCGATGAGATCGTACTGTGGGCTAACATGTTGAGTTAACGCTCTCAAGCTAAGGCTAACAATGTTCAAAGCTAACAGAGTAAACAGCAAACGTTATATTGCGACAGCTGCCGTGTAAAATTCGCTACTGATACAAATAGAATGAACACTGCTAACATACTAGCAAGCTAATGATAAATGAGTTCTGGTAAATAACATTAAATAGAGTATATTTAGTTCGCCGTGCTGCTAACTAGCTAACGTTTGGACACCCGCAGACTAACGATAGCCAGAGCCTGACCATTAAGTACTCAGCGTTAGTTATACATAATACACAGCAGCTATCGAGAGCAAATTATGTAATTTATCACCATCAAACAACTGACAATTGTCTTTAAAATACGTGGTGACTGCACTTGACTGTTTAGGCTTGTTTATGTACTGGAAAGGATACAGTTTCACCACGTCGGTATCCATTCGCCTCTTGCCCGGACTTGGAGACGACATTTTTTAATACCTTTCAGAAGTGATCTAAAAATACTGCAGTTACAGGGCTACCTCAACCTTTCAGCTTGAAAATACCTACAAGCCTTCTGGACTGTATCAGCAGCCTTCCCACAATGTCCAAAAACAATATCCTAGCTGCAACATCGCCTACTTTTCCGGCGGACGGTCTCCCTGATCAGCTTGTGTCCTGTCCTGAAGACTCTGCCAGTGACATCAACCTCCAGCGACCAGACCAATCAGAGGAGGGGCTCCGGGATAGAAGTACAGTTCCAGAAAACATCCACAATGTCAATATACATTTTTATTAACCCTAATGCACTGCTACTGATATTGCTACCGAGATCGAAGACAAGTAGCTCTTAAATAATTACTTCCTCCTTTGTTTTTAAAAATGCTGAACAATTGGTGACTCTAGATTTAGTGTGTGCTTGTCTATTATATGTGGATCTATGTTAAAATTGTCTTATCGAGGGTCTGAAATAAGCACATTAGTCCAAGTTGTGTCACGTGAATGATATGGATCATAAATATGAATAGTTATCTAGTAAGTTCAGATGAGATGAGGTGCTTAAAATTAGTTTAGCAAATGTTTTTTCTCTATTTTTTATTTGTATGTTCAACATATGATTTAATTATCTTTACATTGTTATCATTTAATTGGATCATATTTGATCCTGATTATCTGATCCATCAGTTACTATCTCACCATGACAACTAACCTGCATAGTGTATTTATTTAATTGCAGATAAGACAAAAACTAAATGTTGAGTTTATTTTAAAAATACTTAAACTAATGTGAATACAATTATTTTACTCTAAATGAAAATTAAAAATACTTTATTGATCCCAGAGGGAAATTTGAATTGTAGTAGTTTTTTAAATACAATAAATATTTAATGAAGGGTCTTCACTGTTCTTGTTGGGATGGTGCCGTCCAC
>JBAMHV010000010.1:22036254-22046633 GCA_037177535.1 Pseudomugil gertrudae
TCGCTGGCCATACGTACTCAGGATCGAGTGGAGAGAGGCTACAGACGCCCGGCTCTCCTCCCGAAACGAGTCAATTGATGTCTGTAAAGCAGTAACCGCGTTTGCCAGAGTTTCCATGCTGTTAGCATGAACACTGGATCCTGTGCTAATGCTAGCTGGAGAGGTAGAGTCGCTCCGTGTTGTGGCTTTACCACCTTGTTGCTTGGTCGGTTTGGGAGACATTAATTCACTCACAGTGTAGTTCCGTCAGTTGTTTAACTTTCATACGTCGTTTAACAGTAGCGAGGTCCAAAAATGTGAAAAAATTGACAAATTTCTGCGGGAGCCGTGGGAGACACGTCTACTCACTACTCATGCTCCTCCCCTTCGTAATAAGGTTCTGAGTCTATTTAATTTATTTTTTAGTGCAAATTCAGCAAAAGATATACCCCTAGAGCTTATCTTAGACTGACTCACACTGGGATTTGTATAAAAGCCAACATAGTGCCATCAGCAGTAAATAAGATTACACCGGTAATATTAACTTAAATACGACAACACAAACAGAACATGGCACATTCTAGTTTTAAAAGTTTTTTCAGTGGTTTTATCTTTTAATAAACTTACAATCAGATCATGCTTTGACAAATAATCCTTTCACTGACTTTTCAAAAAACAAAGCTGATCACTTTGCTGGATCAATTTATATTAAGGGTTAACTTGAATAAATCTGAATGGATCGTTATACTGATTAAGTCTGAGTGGACAATAGTTTTTATCTTGATTGCTGACGTATCTGTAAATTATTTTAGATACCAGGTAAGATGAAACAGCAGATATTTATGAATGAACAGATGGAACTGGGAAAACAATCCAGCTGTGAAGTATTTTAGAGACCAATTTAAGAG
Source organism: Pseudomugil gertrudae (assembly GCA_037177535.1). NCBI lineage: Eukaryota > Metazoa > Chordata > Actinopteri > Atheriniformes > Pseudomugilidae > Pseudomugil > Pseudomugil gertrudae. The sequence goes on from JBAMHV010000010.1 coordinate 22,037,142, forward strand.
TGGAGACTCCAGAGTAAATGAGAAAGCAGACTTCTCCTGATTATTTTTTAAAGACTCAGCTATAAACCAGAACCGCTGTCATGAATCATACTGTGCCTCTTTTCACAGTCTCTGTAGCCAGAGCACGGCAGCTTTTCTTGGGATTGACCAGCTCCTCCCAGTGAGCTTCAAATCCAGATTACATGTAAACTATGCAGCCCCTGAAGATGCAGGGGAAAGGTTGACTCTTGGTTTATCAAAAAGGATCACACAAAACATTTAGGTGACTCTGCAACCCTGGGTTTTTGGGTTGTACTCTGTGTTTAAATGTTGCAAAGAAATAACTAATCATTAATCGTTTTATTTTAAAAACCCAATAGTAGCGGAGACTGTTTTAAGACAATATTTAAAATATTAAACAGAAGTAAAGGTTATGTAGTTTATGTAGTTGCCTATCATCAGGGTTTTGTGCTGTGTGTCTTCAGGGACGTTACTGAATCAGGTAAATCAGGACGACGTTTTAATGCGTTGTATGTATATCTAACAATAATCGATATTAATATAATAGATGGCGCATTTTAAAACCCTGTTGTTGTTAATTTGAAACACAGTTCGCGTTTTTGTTGTCACACTTTTCGTTGTCACGCTTTTATCGACTTTCCTTTTAATAGATCCTTGCTGGTTTAGACGTTTCCACGCTGCTCTTGAACGCGACACAGATTTCCTCTCCGCTTATTGGTCAGTACATATCAGCTGGTTGTGACGTCACATACAGCAGCAGCTTCTTTTATTTTTGCTAGGAAGCAGGAACTCGCCTGCTGCCCCATGCTACAACATTTAGGCAAATTGAAGCAGGTTCTGGTCTGGGCGTGAACCTTCTCCGTGTCCCCTGAAAAGATGTCGTTCCCTAAACAAGACGCAACCTTCAGTCAGCTCAATAACTTTGAGAAACTGACGTGGAGGCACTCTAATCGGGACTCAGGTTTGTAAACAAAACCAGTCGCCAGCTCGTGCAAGCTAATTTAGCGCAATAGCAAAGCAAATCAAGAGCTAAATGCTGAGACTGTAAGTGCAATCGATGTGCGTGTGTTTGTGCAGACTGGGATAATGCTCTTTTGGGCTTTTGTGATGCTAGCCGTGTTAGCTTTGTTGCTACAATGCTAATAGTGCTACGGAAGCGCAAACATGAGCGCTGCTATTGTTCAGTCTCTCTCCGGGGAGGTCCATCTTCAAACAATAACCATGGAAAACTATAAAACAGGACGGTTCAAAGCCTCATCCGGAATAATTTTATACTGTGAAGTTTATAAAACTAGATTCTCAGTCCTCTATTTAAAATCACCCTTTTTGCATGTGTTGTACATCAAGAGAAATTTAATTACTTTTCTCTAACAAAAACAAAAATTTTCTGTTCACTACTGATTCTAGTAGTAAATAATCGAGGGTTTGTATCTCTTTAAAGAAGCTGAAATAATACAGAATGTGATTTCTTGTCATTGACTTAAAACAAGCTCAATAAAGTTTACAAATCACACAAATGAGCTTTATTTCTGAGCTTTTAACTTTTGTATTTCCAGGCTCCAAGAAACGAGCCCGATGGCTTCAAGCTCGACGCATCTTTTCGCCCACCCGCCCCAACCTGCGGATACCCAACAGATTTCTGGGAGAAGGTGTGTGAATGTGTAAACTGATTTATATACTGATCCAAAAACATGTTCTAAAGGTGGACACGTGTGGGTCTATACAGGAGTTTTAAAGTCTTTCTGTGTCTTTGACAGGACTCTGTATACCACCAGCCCGCAGTGGACATCGCTGTGTTGCAGACACCACTAACCTTTACGTATTTGGAGGATACAACCCAGACTTTGAGGAGGCAGGCGGGTCAGAGAATGAGGATTACCCTCTTTTCAGGGAACTTTGGCGGTTTCATTTTGCTACAGGAACTTGGCAGCAGGTCCGTACGGAAGGCTACATGCCCACAGAGCTGGCGTCCATGTCAGGTAAACCGTGAGTCTCAAAGCTCAGAGGCACAGTTGGGTTAACACCATCTGAAAGGGATGTGGGCTTATGCAAGGGTATCGCACAGTTGAGTTACATTTAATAAAGGAAGTGTGAGCATTGTAGTGAATTCAGTATCAATAGAAGTCAGATTTAACTTGTGGCTCAGTGAGATCTTCGCATATCAGTTGAAAGTGTTCTGTATCGCCTCGGTTATTTACCTGTTTGGCTGCTTATTAACTCATGCTGGCAGCTAATGCTAAGACTGTGGGTCCACCATGTTCAACAAATGCAGAATATTTTGAAAATAACAGGAAATGACATCACTGTGCACATACCAACTGCAATCCCTACAAGCTCAATTTTTTTACAACATGTTAGGCTGCAGTGTCGTGATATTTATGCGTGTCTGTCTCACGTAGCTGTCCTGCATGGGAACAACCTGCTTGTGTTTGGTGGCACTGGAATTCCTTTTGGGGAAAACAACGGGAATGACGTCCATGTCTGCAATGTTCAGCACAGACGATGGAACCTGCTCGCCTGCAGAGGGAAGAGACCCAATAAGATATACGGCCAGGTAATGTTCCGGGGCCTCATCTATAAAACGTTGTGCTAATCTACAAAAAAAAACCTGAAAAGTATTGATTAAAAAAAACAAACTGCTTACGCACAGGTTTAGTCATTTCCCTTTTATAAATCACATCCTTGCACAGGTGAGGTTGGTTCACTTCCCGCCCCGACACACACGCTTTCTACCAAACACAGTCAATGCAAAGCAGCTCATAAATATGTCAGCATGTAAATAAACGAGTGTCTGTGGCGTTGTACCTTGAATCGTGGCAACTGAGAGGTGCATAAACGTAACTTTTCACAGACTGAGATCGTGGCGCTCATTAGTGAAGTGGAGACACGTAAAGCCATCTTGTTTGCAGGTCATAGCGGCGTAACAAACGAAAGGAAGGCCATCGAGTAGCAGCACGTTAGTAAATGTGTCGGTGTAATAAAGAGGTCTGTTACACCACCACTGTCACCTGGAGCAGCCGTCACATGCAGCTTCTACCTGCAGCCTGTTCTCCACACTGCTGTGCTGCAGGATGAATGAATGAACCCAGGCCACCGTGCAGTTAGAACCATATCCGTGTCACAAATAACTTGTGCATTAACCAAATGCGCGTTTTTGCGGTTCACACAGACAAACTCGTTCTTACCGGTGGATCTAACACTGGTCCCGGTTCAGTACATAGATGTGAGAGCACATCTCATAGGAATCTAAATCTGCTTATGAGCCAGTCATCATCATGAGCCAGGAGATCTTTGTGCTCCTTAAACAAACTCCCATCCTGATCCTGCTGTTAGCATCATCTTTAAGTAGCGCACGCTCATCCACTGTGAAGCATTACTCATCCAACTGCAATGTTTCTTTGTTTACTCAGTAATCAGGATTATTGTATCAATAAGCAGCATAGTGACGTTTTGTAGTATGAACGGTGCTCGGATGCTTAAAAACGTATTTATGGAATAAACACCTCAGTTGTTGAGCATGTATATTATCATGCTTCTGTGTTTTTGATTACAAGGATACAAAGTCTGACGTGAATGATAACAAACATGGTTTAATGTGGCTTAAATTTATCATCTTATCTGCTGTGCCGCTGGTTTTTCCTCTCCAAAATATTACTATGCAAGGTTGGCGCAGTAGTACGCACTTTTTTCTCATCACGTTTATTTTTATAAACCCTGAACTTTGCTTGATAAACTTCTTACGCTATTTTCAGGCCTGTTTTGTGCGTAAGCAGCTTTATGAATCAGCCCGTTGCTCCCTAAGTGCTGTTATACATGTGTTTTCCTCATGCGGACGTATCGGCTTCCTTGTTTTCCAGGCGATGGTCATAATAAATGGGTACCTCTATGTATTTGGAGGGACCACGGGCTACTTGTACAGTACTGACCTGCACAGGTTGGACCTCGCCACCAGAGAGTGGACCCACCTCAAACCTAACAACGCACCGTCTGACCTGCCTGAAGAGAGGTCAGTGTTTGGACACAACTTTAACTTTAGTGTTTTATTTTAACGAAGTTTTCAGCACGTTGCTGCAGATTAAAAACAAATCATTTTCCAGGTACAGACACGAGCTAGCACACGACGGACAGAGGATTTACATTTTAGGGGGCGGGACTTCCTGGACATCGTATCCACTGGACAAAGTGAGAAGAACGACAATTAAAGAGTTTGAGATAAAAATGTCTTTTTAATGCTGCATTTAATCAGTTTAATGTGATTTCTTCTCACCAGATTCATGCATATAACTTGGAGACGAATTACTGGGAGGAAATAATCACTAAACCGCATAAGAAAATAGGTACATCCTGATTTGTTTAGATGAAGAGGTTAAGAAACCTCACACTGAAATAAACTTGTTTCATGATCATTGTAGGATATCCTGCAGCTCGCCGATGTCACAGCTGTGTGCAGATCAGAGAAGGTAAGCAGTGTGTCGGGCATCAATGTAAAGTCTTTTTTTACCCATCGTGTCTTGATTTGCTTTTTTTTTCTGTAGATGTATTTATATGTGGTGGTTATAATGGCGAGTCAATCCTGTCTGACCTGTGGAAGATTAACCTGCACACATTTCAGTGGACTAAGCTCCCAGCGATCATGCCGGAGCCAGCATACTTTCACTGTGCTGCCGTCACTCCAGTGAGTAATATGCCGTTTGCTAACGATATGTATTCTGCATAACCCTCACTTAAGACTGCATTAAACAAACATTATATAAGGAAAATAATCAGCTCTGCATATGTGTGAATGTAGTAAACAGGTGATTATTATTATTATTGTTAATTAGATTAAATCAAAGCTTTTCAATGAGAAGAGCATCTTTCAAATGTCCAATCATATGTATGTGGAGGTGTATCAGAAATGAGTGAGATTCAGATCAACCTGGACACTTCATGGCTGCTAAGTCAGCCTGTGTCCCACTTCTAGTAAAACAGTTTCCATTTAACAATACTTAAAGCATTGATAAACAGCCAATAATGGATATATGTGTGCTTTTTATTTGAAGAAAGAAAAATGTTCCATCAGAAGAGCTTAATATAAAACATGCTGTGGTGGTAGGGTCATGGTTTGGGCCTGTTTTGCTGGCAGCTCGTCACCAGTGATGGGTTTTTAACATTTTTAGGGACTATTTTAGAATGACTCAGCAAAATGTTCAGAAGGAAAGCGATGAAATGGTTTGTACATGGACTAAAAATGCACATTAACCCTCGACTTCATAGGTTTTTCAGCATCATTGAAGCATCTCTAAAAGGATCTTACTGTAGTAGCTCCTTTCATGAACCCTGTGCAGACACAACGCTCATGTTCCGTTTACTGGTTCTGTCCCTCAGGCTGGCTGCATGTATGTCCACGGCGGTGTCGTCAACATGTCTGGAAATCGAAGGACTGCCTCTTTGTATAAAGTCTGGTTGGTGGTGCCCAGTCTGCTGGAACTGACCTGGGAGAAACTGCTGAAAATATTCCCTCACTTAGCTCAGCTGTCCACTCTTCAGCTGCTCGGCCTGGGACTGACTCACTCTCTAATTCAGAGACTCAAATAGACCGGTACGTGAAGCAGCACCTACACTACAGAGGGGGTTGAAGGTGTCGGATAGTTCTGGAAATACTTTGAACGCATTTTTATGACTTTTTTCCCCTTTTTTGTGGACAATGTTTTGAACTTCTGTCAGAGTCCTTTTGAGGCCCCCAGCAGACTTCAGTCTCGGTACATTTCAGGAACGATTCTGGATTTGTCTCTTAAACTGTGCATGCTGGTTTTATATATTTATCAGAGACAACTCGTGTTGCATGAGATTAAAATGTCAAATCCTCTGCTGAAAGGCAAAACGATTTATTATCCACTGTCATTTCAACTTGTGATGGGATTTTTTCTCTGATGCTGAAAAAGAAATTTGGACTTTTAGGGCTGCCGTTTCTGAATGAAACCACAGAAAACGTTAATGAAGCAGTTTGGTGGCAGTTTAATAAGGTGTAAAGCAGATGCATAGACAAGCAGCCCACTGCGGATAAAGCATAGACGTGTGTGTGTGTGTGTGTGTAACAGACCCATCCACTCAGTCACCTCACTGAGACCATGTTTCAGCTTTTTAGGGTTATATTAGCCCCTCCGTTTAATCCTTAGAAACATTTCTCCCACATTTTGGGTTTTTATTTCTACATGCTCTTCTTTTAGACTCGACATCACTGTGAAAAGTCTTGAGCCGATGATTTCATAAACCAGTCGCTTCAGTCATTTTTCTTCATCCATTGAGTGCCTTCTGATCTTCTTACATGAAATGTTTTCTATTTAAGGCTTTTAAATGGGTCATTATACTATGAACTGTGTTCATGGTTTACTTGGTGCTCTCTACGCGAGCCTTTACGTTAATCTTTTCTGCTCATATGTGGAAGACTTAAACCCAGAGAAACTTTTACTTAAGTCTGTGTATTATTGTGCTGCTTATTATGAACCTATTGAAATGTACCTGAGCATACAGCTGTTTCTTTCTTTGGTTTTCTTTTTAAAACAAGTGCTTGTCAGTGTGTGAGGTGGTACTCTCACACTGTTGAATACTGTGACAGGTGTGAGGAGCTTGCAGACGCTTATCGCTGTCAAATTGTCCGCAAGCTGACGTGTTTGTGCGAAACCAAATTAGCACCTGCAGTTACTGTGGACTGTTATATCAAATACTGTGCTGATGCTTCGGGACACATTTGCCTTTATTTGCCTCTAAATTCAGTCGTACAGCATCGTGTCATCTGTTTTTCTATGAGAGCCTTTTATTTAATTACTCAACAACATATCATTCATGGCATGTTGCATCTTATGAAACCGTGTCCTCAATAAATCTGTCACCTGGGTTCAAATTGGCATGTTGCATCACTTTTTATGTGGATGTAGGTGAATTATCTGCATGTCAGGTGTGCATGTACATTTCTGGTTTTGTACAGTCAATTAAAAACAGGCAGCTGTTTGTTTTTTGTTCAAAACCTTGTATTGAGATGTTTCTGTTGTGATTCTGAATCACAGCCATTCCTGCAATATATTCAGCTATAACGTGCGCGTCACAGGCACGTACCTTACGGCTGATTTATCCAAACTTTATCACATCTGTGTGATATATCTATTTAAATAGTAAAAATATTGCTGCAAAGATAAGACTATGTATGCTGCATTTGCACTGTGCGTCTTTACAACAGTAGTCAAAAGCACCTACCTGAGAATAAAGATTTAGTTTTTTCTTTTAAAACATAAAAAAAAACAAATAAAAGCTTCTTTTCTGGGATTCTCCTATCTGCTATGGGAAAGTCTACCAGGATTCGTGTGGGCTGTCACTGAGGTAAGATGTCCTCCGGGCATGTGTAACACGGGCTGGACGTTGGTCCTCAACAGCCAGCTGGAGACGGAGCAAAGTAATACAGAGCCAGGAGGATAAGGTAGATGATCACCAGAGCTGTACCTGAGGGAAAACAAGATGGCTGATAAGCAGAAATAAAGAGTCGGGGGGTCTCAACATAAATGGCAAAGAATTAGTTTTTCCATTAAAATGGTCTTTAATGTGAGCCTGCTAACACAAATAAAGCCTGCTGTGTTGAACTTTCTGCTGAGCGATTCATAATTCTGAATCTTTGCATGGCATATTAGAGATTTCCAATATTATCGGTATTAAAATGTGACAGTTAAGTCTCCTCTAACTCAAAAGGGGATGCCATGTATAGTTTTCCTGAATGCTTGTTTGTTTGGCACAACAAGCAGCAATTCCTGTAGCTGTGACATCATCAAACCGCATCATCAATTGCAGCATCAGAAATTAAAAGAAAACAAAATCCAACAACCTACAAACGTACATTTTATCAAACCAGAATTTTTTATTATTCAAGGCAGCCACAAATCCAGCTAATGTGTGCAAATCGACTCACACAGATTCAAATTTCAGGACACTAATGATGCTCTCTCAGAACCTTAAAGTGAATCCAGGTTGACACCGGTCAGTAATTCACTGCAATAATTCAGGAAAACAATCAAAAAGGAGGGAATTATAATCCACAATTAGCATTAAACATGCAGTTCCAGGCACTTTTAAAGGAGATCTGCTCATGCCTTCTTCAGGATGCAGTGTCGCACAGAAACCACCAAAGTAGCTTTAAATGCAATAACCACAGGTGTTTCAGGTGTAAAGTTACCTGCTGGACTGTGATTTTATTCAGGATTAAGCAGAATGAATAACACTTTTATTACACAAATTCTAATTTGCTAGAATAATGTAAAGAGTACCACAATCATTACATTAAAAAATGGCAATCAATTTGTCATCTTCCTCTATTGTACATACTCATGTTACATGGTAAAATTATCTCTAGTTTTAACCCTCTAAATCTTTTAAATGCTCAAAACTTACCCTGAAAGTAATCAGACTTCCCATCCATGAAAATGTAGTTGACCAGAACCACACTGAAGATGCTCGCCCACATATGCTGATCGCTGAACAACAGCACAAATCCCACATCCTGGACAAAACGGTGTCATCAGACAAACTACAACTACACACATATTTTACCAAGTAGTGAATAAATGATGAAAACTCACGCAGAAGGCATTAAACAGAACCAGTATTGGAATCTGCAGCATGCACACCTGCACAGCGATACAACTTCCAACCTCCAAGCTGGAGGAAAACAAGCATACTTTAGACACAGACATCACTTCCTAAGCTGTCTTTTAGTCATAAATTACCTAAGACTGATGTTGTTCTGGAGTGCAAACTGGATTCCATTAACAATCTCTGGGATCTCGGGAACCATTGCCAGAACAGTCACTCCAATGAAGTACTGAAGGTAAAAATGTGTATGTTAGCTGGAGGAGAGCTCAAACTGTCAGGATGCTCGCATGAACTGACCTGAGAGACGTTAGGCTGGTTGAGAATGGGCTGGATGTGCTCCGTGGCGAGATCGGCGCATGCAGATGTGAGCACGGTGGCCACGATGAGGATGAGCAGAGACCTCCACCGCGACCAGTGGACCACTGTTCCCTGATGGCTCGACTCTGCAAAGACAAAAGATACAGCGGCTGTGGCGTGGGCATGACGACGGTGTCCTCAGGAAGGAGCGTGAATCATACCCTGTCCTTCAACGTGGATGTCATAAATGTGGGAGTGTGTCTTCAGTGTGAATATCAGACCAATGATGTAGGCAACGGGCAGGAGGGCGGACACCGTGTACACCAGTGGCCTAATAAGAAACACACGGGCTTGATTAATTCCTCCAGAAACTCCAAGGATATTACCTTAAGCTTTACATGTTTTCCAAACAGTTGTTTCAGATGGACAGATCCACATAAAAGAAAATATTCCTTCACATCTGTTTGAATATGATAAGAATCATCCTTTTAACATGTAAATTATGAATTTATTGTCTGTATAAAGCAGAACTGCAATGCTTTGGTCTGAATTCCTGCTTATTCTCGCTCCACACACACC
>JBAMHV010000010.1:22053600-22064530 GCA_037177535.1 Pseudomugil gertrudae
ACCTCAGAACAGGGTTATAAGGTGTGTGTGGAGCGAGAATAAGCAGGAATTCAGACCAAAGCATTGCAGTTCTACTTAATACAGACAATAAATTAATGATTTACATGTTAAAAGGAAGCATTTAAAAGCAGGATATATCTCCTTTAATAACAATAATCTAAATGATCTTGCAGGCCAGGTACAATTCCACGTCTTTCCACCGTAAAAGACACCTGCATCTGTGAAACCACGTACCATATCATCTTGTTTGCACCCGTTCAAACTCACTATTCTCCGAATCTTTCTGTGGGTTTGTGCAAAAGGATTAAGGAGATGGGAAATGGATTTCTTTAACTGGCAAGCTGTGGAAACTTTAAGACACTACCATTTAGATGCAGGGTTAAAAACAGCAGCCTGGAACCAGCTGGAGCCAGTAGTTGCTGCATACCTCAGATCTAAACAGTCTTCTGCGTGTGGATCATAAATATGCAGTGTTTTTAAATCTACCTGCTTTATCTGTCATGTACAGGTAATCCACATCAAACACTGCTACATTAGCTTTTGTGTACAGCAGAGAGCTTTTCTAGCCAGTATGACTGAAACCATTTACATGTTTCTGAGACTAGTGGCTGTATTTTCTTATTGAACATTGAGTTTTCACTCTAAATGATTTTTACACACGAGATTTAATAAAAAAAAAAAAACCTACTGTAAAACAGTAATGACCCACAGCTTCCAGCAGGAGGTAGTGCACCTCTGCAGAGCCACAGACAGATGCAAAAGCACCTTTCCACCTGTTTTCTGGATTATTTTGAGCACTGTGACACTTTTTTCAGAACAAACTTTAAGAGTATTTTCTGTATATATATATTGATACATCATCTCCTTTAAAAAAAAAAAAAAGATAATTTCTCTCTATGGTCCTTGAAGTTTAGGACAGATTGTCAAATAAATAATTATAAAGATACTCTCGTTTATTCATGATAGCTTATTTAAAATAGCTACATTTTCAGGTTAGCTGCTGTTGGATGCAACATATTGATACTATTCCTCCTTTTACATCATTATCAAACAGCTGGTGATCAAGTCCTTTTTAGATGGTTATGCTGAAATTGCTTTAGATTTTTTCCATCTACCCTTAAAAAATGGATTTTAATGCTGGTTTTGTTCTCAATTTAGCTTCAGTTTGTTTTTGTAGTAGCAACAGGATGAGTCATTACCAAACCATCGACCCGCCGGGTAAATGTGGCTCCCCGCCACCCACCATCCTCTCTGTGTGAGCAAACGGCGTACTAACACAAATTAGGACTCACCGCTTTGTGTCAATTGAGAGGCCAACAAAGATGCTACAGAGTGATATGTCATTAGTGAGCAGGTGGGGAGGGACAACACGGAGCTGCTGCCTCTCGACTAAGGAGTGAAGGGGTTGCCATGGTGACCGTGCTGCTGGTTGCTGCTTCAGCATCGGGGGGCAGCAGAGATCAAACATGGCTTTCCTCAGCGCTGCTGTTAGTGGAGGGTTAAATGCTTTCCCCCTCAGCCTCATTTAAGACTCGGCTGAGCTGCAAAGCGACGACGTCGAGGTGAAGTTTTAACTTCTCACCTCGAGAAAGAAGCTTGAAGGCAGGATCATGGCTAACACTACTAATCCAATTAATAAATTACTTTACCGCTTAATTCCACAACTTCTGTTTTCCCTCCTGAGGGTTGTAGATGCTGCTTTAACCGAGTCTTTGCTGGTGCTTCGCTGCTGATCGCAGCCTCTCGTAAATCAGGATTACCATTCAGCCTGAGTTTTGGGCTGCTGGTGGGATGGAGGGGGGGTCAGTGGTGTTCACTGAAATGCTTCTAGTGTTGTTGGACATCCATGATTAGATAACTGTACCTCCCAGTATGAGCAACCACAGCGCCGGTGGTCCGGCTATCGGACACACAGACCTTCGATCAGGGAGAACAAGTAGTGTGAAAGGCCGAAGGGGAAGGGGGGGCGTTCTCAAATCCCTTTAAAGTCTTTTGTCATTAATACAGGGATTTAATTGTCATTATAGAATAGAAACGGCTTTATCTGATAAAAGGGGGGCATTTAAAGCTCTGACCGGCAGTTTAACATTATAAAAATGAGTGTGTGCTGTTTTAGGGCACCACACCTTCCGGGTTTAGTTGAAGTGAGACTTATTCAGAAGTGACGACAAGGATGCGTTCATGTTTTAATGCTGTGTGCAGCGTCTGTGAGAAACCTTAATAACTGGCCTGGTGATTTATTGCTTGTACTCAGCAGTGTCTTTTTGAGAGGAGACCAGACAAAAGCTGAGATTCTAGGTCTCCCACTGTTTTTAATAGTTCTGTAGGATGTGAGAAAAATAGCTATGTGTGGGTCTGTGTGTGTGTGTGTGTGTGTGTGGGAGGGGGTCAGTCTTTGTTTCGACAAAGTAAAATAAGACTGAGTGGCTCAAATCAAAGCAGAATTGAGTTGGAAGTGTGTTTTTCTTACTCTAAATGTTGCATATATAAGCTGTGCATCAGTACCAGGTGACTGCCTGTAAGCCCTGAAAGATGACGCCCTTCATCTCCCTGCCGTCCTGCAAGGCGACCATGTTTTATAGGTTGCTCTCTCATTCCTCTTGCAGGTTGTTTGAAAGCTTGGAATAGCTTTGGAAGAGGAGCATCCCTCCTCCCTCTCACTGCTCCTCTGCTCCATCTTTATTGAATCCCACCTACATATCATTTATCCCCCCTCAGACTGTTCCCCAGTCTGCCGGGGCCATTAGGGGGCATCCTCTTTTCTCTCCCAGCTGGGTTTGTGTACTCACAGTCAGTCCACAGTTCTTTTTCACCTCTGCCGCCCCTCTTTTTAACTCTCATCCCCCACCTCTCGGCTCTACGCTCTGCTTTCCCTGAACAGTAAAGCTGCCACAGCTGTGGACTGTATTAGCATAGCTGCTGAAGAGCGAAGGGGGGCTAAATATATTGCAGCCATTACCTTTTGTTCAACTGTTGACAGTTTTAAAACATTTCAGCCTCCCTCTGAGGAGAAAAGAAAGCCGAGATGATTTCAGTTTAACAGGTTTTTAAATGTAGGACCCAGAAGGAGGAGAAGAAGTCCGCATAGGCATTAAGATTACCAGCTCCGGCTTTCAGTTGAAACCTGAATACAGGTTGAATGATTTTATTTATTTTAATGTTGTCAGCAGGTGTTGGGATGAACAGGTCTAAGGTCCCTCGGCCCACAGTGACCCGGATAACTCGCAGCTCCAGCACTCAGGCCAGAAACGCCGACCCCACAGAGCCCCAGGACTCAGGTCCATATAAAAAACAACGAAGGAGGCGAGCAGACTCCGCTCTGGTTCAGGACCTCAGCCAGATGAGTGTCAGCAGACAGGAGCTTTTCCTCCCAAGGTGAAAACACGCAGCAGTGACTGCAGGGAGATGTGCATGTCTCGTCTTAATAGTGATTAAGTAAAGTGAGCAAACTCCAACTCGATGCATGCTGATCTGTGGTAAAAAGCACGAGAAAACGCTCCCAAACAAACAAAAATGTAAGTAAAACGATGATCTAACAGAGTCAAACATGAAGCAGCAAGTTTACCAAAACGCTCATGTCTGAATACAGACAGGAAGCAGCCAATGACCAGAGAGAATAATCACATTTAGTCCAGTCTGAGAGGAAAGAAGTCAGGTGCTTATGTTCCAGAGAGCCGACATTATTATAATAATACATTTTATTTAAAAGCGCCTTTCAAAAACACTCAAGGACACTTTACATTAAAAACAGACAATAAAACTACACAACGCAATAAAACACAATTGTATACAATAAAATACAATATAATATAAAACTATGAGACAGAGAGGTTACAGGGAGTAAGCTCACCTTGAACAGGTGAGTTTTGAGGTGTGATTTGAACAGGTGTAAACAGTCAATACACAAACACATGTTCAAATCTCATTAATTAACCCCATAATACCGTGGTCTTTTATGTTATAATATGTTTTAATACATTATTTCAGCTGCAGCGTCTGTGGCCAGAGACGGTTACCTTGGCAACGCATCACAAGAGATATAAAATGGTCCACTCAGCTGCTTCTTCTGAAAAACTTAACAGTAAAAAAATTACACATTAACATGTTAATGGATGTAATATTCTTGGTATGTGAGCGTAATGCTTGAAGAAGTGGGAAAATAACGGCACCTCGTCGGCTGTTGTGTCACTTAAACTAAAAACACTGATTTCAGGTTTTGTCTTTCAGCATCAGCTTGTTTGTTTTCTGCACGCACTGAAACATTCATGTGCTGTTTTTCTGTAGCAGAGGAAAGGTTTCCAAAGCTGGGCCGGTTCCAGGATCCGCTTCTGATCCGAGCAGCCCACCCGCCCGTGTCGGTAAGTCCCGCGGGGGGCTTGCCTCCGTGGCTCGCCTCATGAAGCTCGGCCGCTGTAAGAACGTGGTGGTGGTGGCTGGAGCGGGAATCAGCACGGCCAGCGGCATCCCGGACTTCAGGTTGGGATCTGAGGATTTCAGCATCTAAAAATTCCCACGTTCCCTAAATGATTATCTCATCATGAGCTTCCACGTTTTCAGAACTCCAGGAACCGGTCTCTATGCCAACTTAGAGAAATACAACATCCCCTACCCAGAAGCCATTTTCAACATCGACTACTTCTCCAACGACCCACAGCCTTTTTTCTCCTTGGCTAAGGCTCTGTATCCCGGTGACCACCGTCCCAACTACATCCACTACTTCATCCGCATGCTCCATCACAAAGGCCTGCTGCTCCGGACGTACACCCAGAACATCGATGGGCTGGAGAAGTGTAAGAGCAGAGAAAAGCAAAAGCTCTTCCGATGCTGCGAGTGGTTTATAATGAAGTAAAATACCAGGTCCCTGCTGTGATGAGGATCCGTATTCTCATGGCTGCAGTTGTCTGGCATACCGTTTCTTTCCTAAAACCGATGACGTTGCTTGCTTTTATGTACCATCCCCACAGTGTGTGGAATTCCAGATGAAAAGCTAGTCGAGGCCCACGGTAGCTTTGCCACCGCTTCCTGCCACCTGTGCTACACTCCATATCCCGCCGAGGAGGCTAAAGTATGTCCAAACACTGCACACTGGCTTCCTGTGATGATGCCGCGGTAATGTTGCTTCTGTTTCCCAGCATGCTATAATCAATGGCAGCATCCCCACATGCTCATTCTGCGCTGCCACAGTCAAGCCAGATGTTGTGTTTTTTGGAGAGGACCTCCCTCAGAAGTATTCCCTCCACACGAAAGACTTCCCGAAAGCAGACCTGCTCATCATTATGGGCACGTCTTTACAGGTAGGTTTCCATACAGCTTAATGTATCGAGCTTATTTCTATAGAGTATAATGTCCTGAACTAAGTGATTGTTGTAGATTGAGCCATTTGCTAGCTTGGTGAACACGGTGCGCTCCACGGTGCCACGCCTCCTCCTGAACCGGCATGCCGTCGGCCCCTTTGAGAGGATCCCGTTACGGAGGGGAGACCACATGGAGCTGGGTGATCTGGCGGATACAGTGAAGAGTTTTGCTGAAATGCTCGGCTGGAGCGGCGAGATCGAAGCGCTGATGAGGTCTCAGGAAACGTTAGCGTGTCCAGAGGTAAAAAGCGCTCACAGGTTTATTATTCGTGTGGAATCTGAATGCGAGGCCCTGTTTTGAATTGATTTCCTCTCTGCAGAGCATCCTTACGTTGGTAAGCAGCGAACAGACATGTCAGAGCAGAGCAGCATCAGAGCCGGAGGGGGAAACCTCCAGGTTCAGACCAGGAGCTCACAGAGCGGCTTGCAGCAGCAGCGAGGAGACGGACTCGGACACGGACTGTAAAAGCTCTGCGTCGTCCAACCCGAGCCACTGACACTGCAGCCGCTGCACAGTTCAAGCCTCTTCCTGTTCGCTAGACACGCTGGATGTCTACAGTACAAACCCCCAGAACACTAGCAATGTTTTTATGTTCAACATGTTACCAATAAAACACTGTATTTTAAAGAAATATTTAATAAATAACATTTAATTCCACTTCTTTTAATCTGATGTATATGCAGCAAACAGAAGACAATTATTCAACTCTCAACTTTATTCATTTTTCAGTGGAAGCCTCAACGTAAAATCAGTGGCGCTGCCTACAGTATGCAAAAAGAATATAAATATAACGTACTCTTCCCAGAGGCGAGCATCCCAAGAAGATTATGGAGGAACAGGGAAGTATTTACAGAAGGAAAACTGCAGAGTATTAAAAACAAAGAGGAAAATCAGGATTAACACGGTAAAAATGGTCGTGAGCAGGCAGTAGTGGTGATTCAGGCGGCTCAAACGTTAAAAAAAAGTGAACTCATTTTATTTTAAGGTCTACTCAGAGCAGATTTATTTACTAAAAACATATTTCCTGAATTAATGTCATCTCGTTCAGCTATGAGGAATGCACCACACCAGCAGAAAGGATAGAAAACCTTTCAACATGCACCAAATATGTAAATGCATATAAAATCACCACGTTCTACCTTCATGGAGTGTCAACTTTCTTTTTTCATGCAGATTTGGCAAAAATTCTACATTTATATATAAAAGAATGAAAAACAATCCCTGCAGCGCACACGCCATAGTCAAGTCAACATTTAGCACGTAGCGTCATGTACCACAGGAAAATATAGCAATTACAGTTTAAATGTTTATCTTCTGTCATAAAGTGAGCATCAGCCAAGTCCTGAAACAAAACATGTGAGCAACATTCAACGTTCTACATCCCAACAGCCATGTTTTCCCCCCCACCTCCAACCCTGATGTTTAAACAAGGTTCAGTGTTTACTACGTGTGTGTGTGTGTGTGTGCAGAAGTGAAGGAATGATTAGCCTAAACAGTGTTTGCAGTGAGAACGGGACACTACGACCCCTCAGTTTTCCCCTTACATCACCGTCATGCTGCAGCTGTGTCCCACTTCGAGCCTGGATCTGAGTATCACTTTACGTCTCTACAAAACGTCCTAACTACAAAACATCAGCTCAGTTTCCCACAATCCACTGCAGCCGTCTGCAATGGCCCTTCTCCTTCCTGGTCATTCATTTAAACTACCAAATATATATTTTACTGGGTTTTTTGTCACTGCATCCTCAATGAAAACTGGTTTTCCTGCAACATGTCGATGTTTGATGAACTAAAGTCACTTTTCACCACTAACCTGACACTATATCTGCGAGTCAGTTGCGTTCTGTCTGCATGTCTAACAGAAGCAGTTCAGTGGACGCTCACCATGTCCGTTTTGTCTGACTGGTGAGATTAAGTCTCATTTAAGATGGAGGCACAGATTCAAGAGTCCGTCGAAGGATCCAGCCTGTGAAATGGGACACAGGTCCAAATGTGTTGTTGGGTGGGTTTTGAAGGGGGACGTCTGGCGAATGTGGCCCAGAAGTGCTCTAGTCAGAGCCTGATTCAGAGTTGTCCTCAGGTGGATCGCAGAGCGTTTCTTCGAGAGGCGCTAAGGTCCCATCTGGCCGGACGCCCATTGGCCGGATCACGTTCTGCCTGCGGAGGCGAAATAAAACCATCAGTTTCGCTCGTATTACACCAGAAAACCCTGAATGTGTGACTGTTCTTTTATGTTTTCCAAGCAAAGAAAATATGTGGAAAGAAGCTATGTTCAGGCTCTTTTGTATCCCTGGAACGTTTTAATGGGGGCTTCACTTCTATGTGTTTTCTCTCCTTTTCAAACAACTCGAGGACCCTCACAGACCCCCTTCCCCCTTTCCCGGACAATCGGCCCTGTCTGGCTATCCTACCTCCCTCCCAGCTCTCCTCCTCTCCTTTCCTGCGGCAGTTTAATTACAGGATCAGTGCTCAGACTAATCTCCTCAAAGCCACCACTGCCCCTCCAACCTAATCCAATTATACCTGTACTCCAAGATGATTTATCTGAAAATTATCCATCACATTCAACAAGAAGCCACTTGCATTATCCGACAGATTTAAAATCCATAAGGCAATGTAACTTCTCCCCGCTCCCGGACTTAAATGCGACTTAGAGAACTACTTGTTCCTCACGTGGAGATGGACGGCACCACATCAGCGTGAACAAGACCGATGTAGAGATAAACAAACACAAAAACATACAGTTTCTCCCAATTAGAGCAAAGATAAAGCTCGCCTCCCGTCCTTAGAAGTTACAGAGGACTTGGAGTGTGGCAGGTGTGAAGGGGTTAGGGTGCAGAATATGTGCTAATTGGAGGCCCAGCTCCGCATTCTTGCAGGGCGCTACGCCATCTACTTAGTGTCTGCGCTGATGGAGGCGCCTCTCTCATCCCTGCATCTTTACCGGGGAGGAGAAGAAAGAGGCTTTGACAGGAATCTTCTTATTCTGGGCGCACGTGTCTCATTAAAGCTCAACGCCCTCTTTGGAGTAACGATGACAAAGTCGTCTTTCTCGTGTCTGCGCGTCTCTTCCTCTTTATAGAAATTGTTTTGTCTAGTTGTGCCTCTGTCTCAGTCCACTCCCCATCTGCTCGATGATTGGTTCCTCCGTTACAAGAGGAATAGTCCGTCTATTATTAAAAACTTGAATGCAGCACATAAAGAAACAAGTCGACTGCGTGCCAATTAGGTGATAATTAATGTGGAGGTGGTAATGATGCTGCAGCGGCATGCCGGCGAGCTCCCGTTCGCTCCGGCTGAATGCGCCGCCGTGCTGGAAGTTGGGGCCTAATTGAAGCCACATCTACTGGCGAGAGATTCTTCTTGTGATGAATCGGTTGGCAGGGAGCGTGCTCACTGTCACCTTTGTGCAGGTAACGTTAGCTTCTGCTCACTAAGGAAAGGTCAGCAGGCGCATTATAAGAATATGAGGAGGTGTTGTTCTAAATGAGCCTTTACAGGTGAAAGGGTCATGAACCCTCTGGTATGTCTGTGTGGTTTGTTTCTGAGTTAGGACACAAAACAAAAGTATACACACACACACACACACACACACAATCTGGGCAGAAGAAATCTGCCGCGCGGATCATTACCAGAACTCCCTCTATTCACCACATCACCCGGTCCTGCAGCAGCTTCACTGGCTCCCTGTTCACTATCGTATTCACTTCAAAATCCTACTTTTCACATTCAAGTCCATCCATAACCTAGCTCCTACTTATCTTACAGAACTCCTCCATGTCCCCACACACACACGCTCACTCAGGTCCTCCTCCATCCACCTCACAGTCCCTCCTGCTCCTCTCAGCACCATGGGGAGCCTTCAGTCCCTCATGACCTCCGTAACAGTGAATCAATCTCAATCTTCAAATCTAAACTCAAGACCCACCTTTTCAGATTAGCATACTCCACTTAATCATCCATCTCCCTGCTGATTGGTTATTTTTTATTGTTTTACTGTCTGTTTTTAATTGATTGATTTTTTTATTTTTGTACGGTGTCCTTGGGTGAAATAAAATGTATTATTATTAATAAATACACCCTTTTGCTTCAGTTACCTCGACAGCTTGTCGAACATATTAGCCAGCTTCTCTGCTTCATACTCCTTCTGCTCCTCCGTCATCTCTTCAATGGGATTCGGCATCGGCTCCTCAACGTGACCCGTAATGGGGTTGATGCTGGAAAAACTCATTTATTTGAGTGTACAGACATAAACAGACATATTTATAGGCATATTCTACCTTTTTACCAGCTTCTAACGTGAATCACAGAATGGGATACAGCCCTGATTTTACGATTTTCCCATCAGAAGGAACATTCCTGTAAAACGTAGCCACTCACAACGGCTTGGCAGATTTGTATTCCTCTGTATCTGAATCTTCATCTTCAGAGTACTGAGTCTCTCCTCTCCCTCCTGCCAGGAGCCCTCGAGCCACAAGGAGCCCTGCTGCATTTCCGTATCCAGTGTACTTCAGCAGGTTGTCCACTGCAGCACACACACAGTTATCAGCTTCTTCCCGCGGCCGAGTCGAAGCTCACCCACACTCACCGCTTTCTTTGCAGAGGACAAACAGGAACTCTGCGGCCGTCTGCTTCACGCCCATGTCCACATGCGTCATCAGGCGAACCAGCTTGTTTCTGATGGTGGTGCCGACCTCCGGCCTGATCTTCACGTCTTTTAACGGAGGAAGCACCTGGAAAGGGAAAGGACTCATTTACGCGTCACAACTTGGGATATCCATCATGCACTGCTGTATTTAATCCATCTTCCTCACCTGAGCTTTGATGTATCTGCGGATCTCTCTGTGGCACCTGGACCCTTCAGTTAAAAGGCTGAGTACCGGAGTCAAACCCTCCTTGTAGTTGGAGCCCTGCTTGGAGGTGACACATCCAGAAACAGTTCAGTGTGCACATGCTGGATCCATGCAAGTGTTTTTCCTCTCTACAGAAGATCAACTTTACCTTGTCTATTCTCTTCTCCATGAAGTCTAGCAACACTTGCACGACCTCCATGTTCTTCCCACCATATTTCTCGTGTCCTCCCTGGACGGGCAGGTCAATCAACACGTCCAGGCAGGACACAGGCAGGTTGTTAAGCAGGTTCACTGCATGGCTGGAGACAAAAACACACAATTAGCACAGAGCTGACAACATTGAAATGCAAGGTTTTAGGATTTAACTTGACCTGCTAAATAACCCTTGGACACAGCAAAATATACTTTTACTTTAAGTGATACAGCATTAAAGGAGACATATCATGCAAAATCCACTTTTTTAGCCCTTAAATACAAGTTTTTGTGCACTTTTAAGTGTTTAGAAATGCAGAAAATGTAAATTTATTCCCTCCTGATGCTGCATATATATCTTTATATTCTTTGTGTTCATATTTTTCAGTCTATAAATTTTCTCTATTACGCTTCTTTTTATCTATTACATCACAGTATTTGCTGCCAAATAAAGTCGTGGACTTCCTGTAATCAATGTGGTGAATCTGATACGTTGACATTTATAGTAAACTTACCAATAAAATGTTTCT
>JBAMHV010000010.1:22071353-22092808 GCA_037177535.1 Pseudomugil gertrudae
GTTGCTGTTATAGTGTTACTCATATGTGACGTTTATTATTACGTAAACATGATGTAGATTACGTAATGATGCAGAACTGACCAGGATCTTTCGTTGGAAAACAAAACTGGTTTTTTGGAAGTACTGAAGTAGAACCAGCAAAGCTCTGGCTCTAGCTCAAGAACCGAACCAGCACGGGAACCAGCCTGGTGAGGAACTGGTGACCAGTGCAGGTGTACCTGCTGGGATAGTTTCCAGCTTTCTCACATTAAAGCAGGAAAATGAATGAATGTTGTGCACAAATAGAAGTGTCCTAAATGCTTTTAGCGGGGATCTTCCCTCCTCCTCCGACCCAGCTGGACTGTGGCAGCGGGTATAAACTGACCCTGCGGGTGGTAATTTCCTGTAAAGGGAAATTACAGTGGAGACAGTGGGGATGAGGCCACTTAAGAAAATGACGGTTTTCATGAAGAAAGTGTTCCTCCTGTGTCTGCAGGATAAAAATATTCCACACAGATGGAGATCCGGCAGCTCTGTGGCAAACCTCTAATGCTGACAAAGTGCAGGCATTGTGCCTCTTTTAACCTCAGACGGGGGTATAAAAAAAAAAGTGATACACTTTTTTCCTGTTCCTTGCTAAATATAAGCACAACAGTTGATTCCATTATGAGGGATCGTGGCATGGAAATAAGCAGTCAGCGCGGAGAAGATTTCTCAGCTGCCTCTTGTTCACAAGCAGAAAAGAGACTATTGAATAACAATATTTTAATAAACGCCCCCTTGCCCCGCTCCGTAGCTACTGGCTCGAACAGATGAAGAGACTATTGAGAGCTGGAAAGACGAGTAACGGAGCAGGGCCCCTCTTGGCCCCGGCAGAGCCACCTTCCGCTGTGTGCAGAGGCCGATTCAGGGAGAAACTGGTCTCCTCCCACTTTAAAAGCAACCCATGACAGGAAATTACCACTGAAAGAGTGAATTCACACCCCTCTCCACATGAGCGGTGACATCATCGAATGAATCCCCCCCACACACACGTAAGAATTCATTCATGATTTTTCCAGTTCAGATGTCGGGAGGCCATCACTACGTTCATATGAAGGTTCACATGCACTACTTTGACTCAGAAATGAGGGTTTAGTGACATTTATAAACATTAAACTCATAAAAAGCTGCAGATTAAAGAGTTAAACCTGCATCTCACACGAGACGCTGGAACCAGTTTACACTATTTGCTGGTGTCTAAAGAGCTATTGTTTTGATTTTAAATTATATTAATGTCTACATCATATTTATTAAAATATATATATACACATTTAGTATATTCTTAAATGATAAAATAATTATTTTTTGGCTCCTTTTAACACCAAACAGCTGTGAGTCATGTCTAAAGCAAACTAAAGGATAACTAGGCCTACGCAGTCGCCCCCACTGCCACAGGTATATCCCCGAAAGCTCCCAGTCCTCAATGCCACCCCAATATAAATTTAGGAGCATCAGGCCATACCAAATAAATTAGTTGTTTGTTGGAAAAAAATTTTAACCTGTAAAAATAAGTTATTTAAATTTTTCAAATGAAAATATCGGCCGAGCAAATCGTTTTCTTTCTTCAAGCAAAACAACACGCCGATCTGTTGCAAAGCTCTGAAATGTTTTATAAAAGGTCCACCTAGTGGGAAAAGTTAGGTCAGCACACACACACACACACACACACACACACACACACACACACACACAATCAACTACAGGAAGTGTGATTACCAGTCGCTTCATTTGCATTTGGTTTGACACAAACGGACAAACAGTTGATGAGATTTAGCAAAACATGTGATTTTTTTATGAGAAACTCTCTCTAGCGATAAAGTTTGTAATGTCAGAGGTTAATACACAAGACACGGGCGGTATGATCGCTGTAGTCCCTTCATTTCCATTTGGTTTGATGTTGTGGAGATATAGCCAAAAATGTGAAATTTTCATTAAAAGCTCCCCCTAGTGGGAAAATGTGGAACCTCTGGGGTTAGTACACACAATCATCACATGTCGCTTCATTTGCGTTTGGTTTCATCTAAATGAAGAAAAAAAACGTAAAATTTCAACACAAAACTCCCCCTGGTGGCAAATTTATGAACTTCAGAAAACTTAAAGTATGACGTGACAAGTCCTCATTTAGTGCTTTAATGTGAACGAAACTTCAAACCAGTCAGGCAAAAACTTTCAGAGTTATGATGAAAAATGTAAACATTTTGGCATAAAACTCCTCCTGGTGGCAGAATTTATCATCCACAAATGTCTAACAGCTAATCAGTTCAGCCTCTCATTGTGATCAATACCCCTATGCAAAGAAATCCAGTGAAAGCCCATCACGTTATCGCGCTCACTACCCAGTCTGCGGCGGTGCCACTAAAACCATCATATCCCTGAAATACACGTGTTACTTTAAGTAAAACCTTATTCAGCTAGTTGGTTTGAGTGGGACTGACCTGTGCAGATGAGCGGTGGTACGCGGAGTAGTGGAGGGGGGCTGGGAGAGTGGGCTCGTGGGCCAGACTTGGATACTGGCTTTGAATGGAGTGTGGATGCTGGTTGGTGTAACTGCTGTAGTTATAGCTACCAGTATACCTATAACAGCGTCAAAGAAAGTTCAGCAAACGTAAACAGTTTCAGAACCACCGTATATAAAGTTTTATGATGTCATAATTACCCGTGTTCCTCCCTGTGGGTGTACACCGGCATCCTGTGGGTGGCGGATGGAGGTGGGACTGGAGCGCTGCTCCTCATACAGGACAGCTGCTGTCCGGCCTCGGGGGCGGAGCCTCCTGCTGTTGTCACTGTGTATGTAAGGGACCAGGTATATGACTGAACAGCGCCTGGTAGACACATACAGAAACAAATGTTTTGGCGCAGAGCAGCTATGTGCACTGAAACCCATTAAACTCTGCTCATTTCGCTCCTTCATGTGCGAGTCCTGGCTCACCTGTGGTGGTGGGGACGCCGGTGTACTCCGGAGACACGGCAGCGGTGGGGGAACTGGCCGAGGAGATGCCCACAGAGTGTACGGACCGGGCGGGAGAGTAGGATCCGGGAGAGGGGGAGGCGGGGGTGGTTTCTGTCAGGGCGAAGTCCTCTTCTCGCTCGGCTAAAGGCGTCAAACATAAAGAGAATATCACAGTTTAAAACAAGACAAATGTCAAGTTTAGTGGTAAATAAACTGGTTTTATCCAGATTTAAATATTTTTTTATTACAGCAGAATGAGGAAAATGATGTTAACCCCTTATGGCCTGGTCCTAATATACTTCTTAATTCAGGCGTTAAGGGGTTAATGCTTCCTAAAGTAATGCTTTTAATGTGTTATGTAAATGAACTGTTGGTTGGACTGGTTGTCGGTCTCTGTGCTGGCCCTGTGATGAACTGGTGTACCCCACCTCTATCCCAGTGACTGCTGGGAGAGGCTCCAGCTACCCTTCACTGACACAAGCTAGACAGATGATGGACATGGTTCTGGACTTCTTTGCTGTTCACACCCACCAGCTTTTTTAACCTTCTCTGAATATCTACATCACGACTACGGGTGGAGAAAAGCCTTTTAGTCCATCCTGATACATAAAAACTGTTCCTCAATAATTTTACACACAAATAAAACAAAACAAATCTGATGTGCTGGAATCAGTTTTCAGTGTGAAAAACAGCTTTAATTCCGTATTAAGTATTAAACTAATATGTAAATTATACAATCAGCTCTGAACGTCAGAAATGTACATTTTAGAAATTTACACCAACCCATGTTTTTATTTTTTTCATAAACTCACCTCACAAGACAAATAAAAAACTGCAGATAAAATCGAGTAATGCCTGTACGAGTGCAAACAACACAGGTAGGCACCTTCACTCGCACACCTGAGCAGCAGTGGCCTCACCTGTGCTCCCCTCGCCTTTCATGGCCCTCATGAGGTCGTTGGCCCTCTCCTGGCAGTGCAGGGACTCCAACAGGTAAAGTACATAATCATCAAACATGAGATGGATCAGGTGAAAGGAGCCTGGAGACAACACATATGGAATCAAATAAAACTCAGACAAGGAGCTGAAAACGGTTAAAAGCGTGTGATGACATCACATCCTGATGACTGACAGGATGGCAGCTGTACCGACCCCAGTGCCAGAAATATGTCCGCTGACCCCGGGGTCCCACGAACGATGAGGCATGTGAGGGAGAGTCATCACAACTGTGTCATTGTGCCTATTCAGAGGAGCAGGGTGCAATACTGACCGGTCATAAAATGGAAATAACAGGCAAACACAGTGGAAAAGGGGGGGCTGGCTTTTGTTAATTAGCTGTTTGTGCACAGAGACCTGCTTTATCAAAACACTGCTACCAGCTGTGTCTTTGATATTCACAGACAGGCCGAAGGACACAAGTAGAGGAAAGAGAGGCCATTTTTTCTTCCTTTGTTTTATCGCTGCTCTTCACTTTCTGCAAATGCAAGCTGTTCACACTCTAAGCCTTTTTTCCTACTTTACACCAACGTTGTTTCTCTTTTAAAGCTAAAAGCTTTAGCAAGAAGATAAAAGTTCAAATGCAGAAAATATGAAGCGCTGGTTTTCAGGTCAGCTGGTTTGTGATGAGAGAATAATGTGCATGAAACAACTGTTGCATAATGACATAATGAGGATGCATTAGCGGCTCACCGAAGCTGGGCGCGCTGTGCAGGGTCATATCCCGTATGACTCGGGTACCAAAACATGACCACATCAGCAGGAACTGTTGGGCCACCTTCTTCAAGGACCCAGGCCTCTTTCCTGCCACCTAGAGAGAGCATTTCCATGAGAAAGGAGGGGGAAGGGTGGAGATGGCGGGGTAGAATTAACCCCTGAGTTCGAACTGGGGCTTAACCCTCAGGAACGAAAAACATGTCAACAAGTCAACTATTTAATTTGCCCCCAGAGACACGCCTTCCTATTGAACTCTTGTCTGGGCGGTGCAAGACGTTGCCAGGGCGACCAAATTTTACAAGCCCATATCTGGCACATAATGGACGCAAATGGGAAGCTTGAAGACATCATTAACTGGGAGGATTGCAAAGCAAGTGCCTCCAAATGAGGAAAACATGCAGAGGCCAATGGATTTCACCCTCAGGTGTCTTTACAAGGGAGATTATCAAACCATTTAGCATCAAACATGGAGAATATTTCTGCTCACTGGTGTAACTTGAACTTAATTAAGGTATTTATAAAGTATCTATGCAGTCAGGTTAAAAAAAGTTTGTGCTGCCTCACCTTGACGACGCAGCGGTCCACCATGGAGTCCAGCCACTCGATGTACGCCTCAATAGGAGACTGCTCTTCTAATAAACGGTCAAACTCCTGATACACTGTGACAGGAGGGAGAAGGAGTTAAACCAGGACACAAGCAGCATCTTAATGCAGGAACGTCTACATATCAGTGACCTCTGCTCCTGTCAGGAGCGAGTGAATTGAAGAAGCTCCATGGGGTGTTTGAGGGGAGAGGGAACTTGTTTAACCTTTTGGTCTCCATCATCAATGTGTTGACTCGGCTGGTCGTGGGAATGATTGTCCCTCACCGTGTTTATGTGGGCGTTCAGTTTAACTCGTATGGGTGTGTTTTATTCCGCTTGAGCTTACAGTTGATAATAAGCTGCCTGTGTTCCTCCTGCGAGTCCTCCATGGTGTAAAGCGTCTGCTTGGTGATGCTGTTCAGGTCCACATTCCTCCAGTCCTCCAGCATTTGAAAGGTGATGTCGGCACTGTTTATCACAGTCCGTGATGCCTGCGGACAGATAAATGGACAATGAGACCCGCCCAAGTGCGCGTGAATCCCTTATCGGCTCGATTTTTCATATGGATTTTATTAAAAAGCACAGACACCGGCACACACCTGACACAGATGGTTTAATGATGTTTGCCGCTTTAGAATCTGAGAGAATCTCCTCGACACTGGAAATAAAAAACACAGAACGTGAGCTCTCACATGAGCGTGCAGAAGCGAATCCTAAGATGTGCCGTACTCACATTCAAATTTGATATTTCTCAGGTTTTCAGGAAGGTCGTGAAGTGCTATTTTGAGCCACTCGTCGAGCTGTTTGGCAAATTTTCGGATAACCTGAGTCAAACTGAGCAGAGGACAGACGGCAGAGCAGACTGATGAGTATTTATTCATCTTCCTGAGGGGTCAGTGCGATGCTCTCAACACAGAAAATACAATAAACTCCATGTTTAAACTCTATTTTAGGTCTTTTTCTGCATTGCAGTGTTAAACAGGACCAATCAGATTTCGTCTAACTTGTAAAGTTGATGCAAAACACATAATTCCTTTTTTTTTAAAAGCATAACCACAATAAACAGCTGCAAAGCAAGCAGGCCAGTAGATGTTTCAGCATTAATCTCAGCCAGACAGATTTAGATTACCTGCAAAGAAAAAGCTTCTGGAGCTACATCCTGAAATGAAACGTATGCAGTCTATAGCAGAGACTGTATGATCACTGATACTTATAAGCTGTGCAGACATTTATAGTAAAGGTTATAAGTAACAAAAAAAAGATGTATGAAGGCTAAAAGTGTCATCAAAATATTGACCAAAGCTTTAGCATATGCACATGTAGATACGAGGAGCTCAAATAGACGTTGTTCATGTCCAGATTTAGTACCAACAGACTAATTACAACTAAAGATTATAAAGCAGGTGCTCACCTGTCAGGCAGTGCTTGCAGGACGGTGGGCATCAACACCCCAGAGATGGCCTTATAGAGAATGGAGTCGCAAACTCCAACGATGTTTACAACAGTGGGGGAGCCGAGGACAGGGAGCATGTGGGGTGGCATGCCCTGCCAGAAGTGCAGCAGGAAGCTTTGGACCTGCAGACAGCACACAGTGCTCAGTTTCACAGAAAGGAAGCAAACCTGCTGAAGCAGAATTGGATGGACATCTAGTTTAAATCAGGGGAAGCCTTGCCTCATCAAAGTTAGCCCGAATGACAGTGTCCAGTATCCTCTGACAGTGTGTTCTGTACATCATGATGAAGGTTGACACCTGCGGTTGACAAATGAGCGTTAATCAAACGGCGAGACAAACTTAAAGGCTTTCTTCTCTTTTGGGGGAAACTTAAAAAAAACAAGTGTAGCAAAAACAAGGAAGTAAATCTTAAAGAAAGCATGTGAACCTATAAAAACATGTTACAGGTCTGGGCTGAAGCGGAGAGAAATAAAACAAGCTTTAGAGATCAGCAAAACACAAACCATTTAAAATCATGACCCCCCCCCCTTTAAAAGCCGGACAGCCAGTGCCCGTCCTTTGTCCGCTCCGCGATCTTATTATCCCCCCCAAAAGATTAAGAGTTAGTGAGGAGCCAGCACATAAATCCTCAAGGTCCTTCTCTAAACGCAAAGCCAGATAAAAGAGCCAGAGGGGGGAGGCACAGGGATGGTAAGATGGCAGAGAAAAGTGAGGTGAGGTGGGGGCTGCGAGGATGGACTTTTAAAACTCCTGTTTACCCTCTCTTCTGGCAGGCTGGCAGGCAAATTTAGGTCTTTGACATTTGGAAACTCTGGCAGGAGCGTCCCCAGTTTGGAGCGCGGTGAATACGCCACTGTCTGCTTCGTGACCTCTTTCTTCCCCGTCTCGTTCACCCACGCCGCCCCCTTTTTGGAGTACATCACATCATAGTACTGAGAGGTCTCCTTCACCGCGATGCCATAGTAGTGGTACCTGAGGAAGAGACAGCAGCCTCACTGCATCACAGATGTAGGAAAAGGTTTTGTTCTGCAGTTATACTGAAGAAACATGCAGGTTTTCCTGCTTTTTCTTCATATTCTGCTGAATATTTTCCATAAACTTGTTGTTCCAGCAGGTTTTACAAGGCTTTCAGGTTTCTCCCAATGACAATATTTACAATTCATTAAAGAAATAAAGCCAAAACTTACTTAGACTGCCCTCTGGTCCCCAGTCTTCTGGTGGTCAGAGCTGGAAATTGTTGCCTTATAATCTGTTTGCAGCGAGACAAAAAATCCGTCAGAAAACACGAATGAAAGACTGACTTTTATGTCATTATTTCTACACATGATGGGTCCATATTTAACAGCAGGAGAGAAGCGTAGAGCTGGAAAACGGTTGTCCTTTCTTTTTTTGGCCTCGTATTTAATAAATCTCACAGCTTGCAGGAGAAAGAAAATCCTGCACATGTAAGGAAACAACAGGTTTTCCACTGAAGTCTGTGGCAGAAAAACATCTTTCCATTTATGACCATCTTCCTCCACAGTCCTCCCATCCTTTCTTCCTCTCCTCCTCATCGCCGCTCCCTCCTTCCTTCTTTTTTGTCCGCAGAGATTGGCTCTTCGGTCCAACTCCTGGTGCAGAAACTTTAGCAAACAGTGTAGCTCGCCATTGTGTGGGATGAAAAAAGAGGCCAAGCTGTGAAGTTTCTGTCAGGCCCCGCTTGATAAATGAGCAGACAGGGAGGCAGTCCGGGCCCTCTCTCGTTTTTTTGTCCCGAATCAATGAAGCCTTCCTAAAGGACACCCCACACTGCTCCAGCCACTGATCTAACATTCCGCAACATCTCACCCTTCCAAATTTCCTTTAATTACACATTAATCCAGGCCCCTTCTCTTTTTCAATATCTTCCGACAGGAGCTGCAGAGGAGCGGGGGTGGGCTGGGGTTTGGGGGGGTTGGGGCCAGAGTCCAGGGTACAGGGGATGGCTGGGGGTGGGAAGGCTGACGAACTTCTTGGGGTTGTGGGAACCGACGAAAGCACATCTCCTTTGGCTTTAGATTATGTGTTCACACTGAGATGATGTAGCTTCAACGCAGCAGTCAGAGCTGCAGCACTAAAACCAGGCAGGGCTTGACGGGGTCACACAGGAGCTGCCTGAACGGATGAGATCACAGCTTTCATGTCTTTTCTGGGTTTTTTGTGCTCAATGATTGCATCTGCTGTGATTACATTAAAGATCATCATCAAAAGGCAGAGCAAGACCCTCCATGTCAAACACACAGCATTTAAAGGAGGATGAGATTGTTTAATCTTCATATCGATGTCTGAATCTCACCTTTCCAAAGCTGGCTGCGTTCACAGGCTGCGTGTCGTGTTTCTCGCTGAAGTCCAGGTAATGCATGTAGAGGGCACTTCTGGGTATGCACACACCTTCAGCTATCTCATAGTTTTCTTCTAACCTGTCACACACCAGAGGGTCACATCAGGGTCACAAAAAAAACCTGTAATAATCCTGAAACTTTTGGTCACATCTGTGCTGCAACTCCCCGTGTCGGTGCGTAAAGGTTGCCCTTAACATGCGAGGTCATCAGCAAACTTCTGCAGAAGTTTAAGAGCAGCTATAAAACAGCAGGAATCACAGCACAAACATGCTGATTGGACGTAGTGATTATTAAACCACACGTATTAAAGAGCATTCACACTGACAGTAGACGTGGAGCGTATTAAAATGATTTTAATGCGTTTTATGAATCAGGTGAGCTTAAAACATGTCTGGATGCAGCTCTTTTCCACATCAGAGAGACAAATAATGTTTTTTAAAATTACACAGCTATTAATATCTTTCCAATAAATTACATTTAATAAAACATGAAAAGCTCAAATGTATATATTTAGCTACATGTTTACATCATCAGGTAGGCAACAGGCCGATCAATGCTGGATTATTTAATTATTTTGGGAAATTTAATGGTAGCTGTGGCAGTCTTATGGCTAAAAAAGCAAAATGCAGATAAAAAATCCAATAAAGTTGTCAAAATATGGCAATATTATTTATTATATATTTATTATTATTTATTATATATAATGCAACACAGAAATAAATGTAAATAATTTATATGTATTTTCTAAAGTTTGTTATAGGATCAGAATATTATATCAATGTGTTTATTGACATAGGAGAAACTGTTGCACAATAAAAAGACCAATAAAGTTATTTGAAACATGTTGAAACTCCCAAAATAGTCAGACAATACGTACGAGCTGATACTGTTACAGCAGCATCACACTGCAGCCATTACCCTCATTTCTGATATTTGAGCCCATTTTGAGTTGATAGGAACAGATGATGCCTCATTTTGAAGCAAAACTTTGTCTTTGACAAAAGTAGCAAATCACGTCCTCTCAGAATGACCCATAAAAGTATTAAAGCATATTTATGTCATGTTTTCTGCAGACGTGTAGAAAGAAAACATCACGTGTATTTTTGAGGACATCATTTCAGAGCAGAAAAGGTTAAAAATGTCACAGGGTTGTGTGTCATGATTTATACTTTAGTAGTAATGTTTGTTGTACAATTTGAGCTTCTGTGATCTTATAAAGATGCATTTTATCCAAAAAGCTGCTGCATGGAAGAGTTTAGTTGTGTTGCTTTGTGAGCCTTTATTACCTAAAAACCTATTTTCTGTTCGGGAATACAAAGTTCTATTTTGTTACTAGTTGTGGCAATCGTGCTAAAAAAATCCATCTAAGTTATAGAAATATAAAAAGATTTGTTTTAATAACTAAGCCATTGGTGCTACTGGAGCAAGACAAATTGTTGCACAGTACAAAGACCATTACAGTAATTACATCATGAATTACAGCCACATTTGCTTGAGAAAGATGTTCCTGCAAACAGACACTGCTGGATAAATCAGTAGTAATGAGTGTAATGGCTGACTGCACATATAAACTAATAGAAAGAAGACTTAAGGGATGTGTTACATGAAAGCTACTCGCTCGGTTGAGATGGGTTTATAAAGAATTCTTCACATCACGGAGAGTAAAGCGAATTTAAGTAATGCAGGTTTAGATGCAGGAATAAGGTTACAGAGCAAAAAAAATCTGGGTTTGCTTTAAAAACAGTTGTTCTGGATGAGAAAGGTGTGTGAAAATTCACATTAATGCATCTTTTAGACCCGACAACCCCGCCACATCTGAGTAAGATGATGACACGTAAAACACGCTGTGGTGCATCATTAATAAAAAAACTGACTCCAGATCAGCAGTGGTGTTAAAGGCTCCACATGACGATCATCAGACCTGTGTGTCTGCATCTTCCCACTCTTCTGTTGCTTCTAATTATCACAAAGTAAATAAGGACATTATTTGTCCCAGATAACTTACCATTCCAGAGTAGCAGGTGTCGAATGTGGTTTAGAGGCTCTGTTATTTTCTTTTTCCTCATCTGCAACGTGCAACACATGTCAGGCTACATGCATACAAAACATACTTTGTTATGATCCTAAATGTCTCTGCAAACCCTCAAACCCGCTTACGTTCGTCGTTGGACATGTTTCCCAGAGACGTGTGGCTCGAGTATCGCTTGCTCTCGCTCTCATTGAGGCACCTTTCAATCCAGCTCTCTATTAAAAGACAAACGAAGGAGCAAACTTAGTCTAAAAGTGTTGCTTTTTTACTCTTTAAACAAAT
The DNA here is from genome assembly GCA_037177535.1 of Pseudomugil gertrudae. Classification (NCBI taxonomy): domain Eukaryota; kingdom Metazoa; phylum Chordata; class Actinopteri; order Atheriniformes; family Pseudomugilidae; genus Pseudomugil; species Pseudomugil gertrudae. The sequence goes on from JBAMHV010000010.1 coordinate 22,082,746, forward strand.
AGGTGATGAAATCTTGAAACTTAAATCTCAAATAAAAAAAAGAGGCTAAACAGTCGACTGAATCACATTTTCATGAATTATCTGTTTATTTTTAGTTTATTTAATCAAGCTGCTTTTTTCTTTTTAAAAGAAATCGCCCTTTAAAAAAGAGCCAAAGTTGTTTTTACATAAACAGTGTCCATACAGGACATTTAAAATGTCACTAATGTGACAGGGAGAACTGACAACAATCAATTGTATGGGCCGCAGCGCAGCCATGGCTCTATTTGAGATGTTTTCAGCGAGACGGCAGGAATCCAGCATTGTTCCCTGCAGACTACGAGCACACACACTAGCTTAAAAGAGCCTGTGCACATTACTGAAGCAGTCTGGTGGAATAGAGGCCATTGTCCTGTTTTAATTTCTACTTAGAAATGGCTCAACTGGTGCGCTTTCTGTGAGCGAGCAGCAGCAAAACACTGAAGCTTTCATGTAGGAGCAGCCTGATAGCGAAGAAAGCCATTCACATGGATTTTTCCTGTTTCAACACCAGGATTTAGCTGCCTATTAATTTTACAGAGAGGGAAAGAGGGAGTCATTATTAGTATTTTTACTTATTTCAATACACCAAAGGATTTAAGAAAATTTTTTTTCAAACATAATGAGCTTCAGACATTTTTATTAAAGTAACAGGAAGCAGAAAAAGCTGAAACTAAACTAAATTTATCTTCAGATTTGATTATTTTCATGTAGTTTCCTCTCTAACACGCCGTGTCAGCAGGAACAGCTGGATTACCTGTTGCCGTTTAAAGACGTGTAAACCTGATGATGGATCTAAAACATCCCTGTTAGGCATGTGCTGACACCGCAAAGCGTTATCCGTGGAGGTTTTCTACGCCTCGCATGAGAAAAAGTTCCCTTTTTTTACCCATCTGGGCTTTCTGCAACATGCTTCTGTTTTCTAATCTAAATACTTTATTTATATTTAATAAAACAGAAGCTGTGTCACTCAGCTTTTTAATCTTTTACTGTCAGATTTTCTCCTTTTTTTTTTTTTAAACACAAAAAAAAGGAAAAGCGTGGAAACAAAAGTGAATCCACTGAAGTGGAGCTAATTCTTCTCAGAGGCTCAGGTCTCAAGCTTCATTTACCACAAGAACAGATAAGTTGGGGATCTAAATAATTGGATTAAATTTGATCAACAGGTGAGACGAATGTTGGCTCATTTATCAACACATTCAGGACTAAAGTAGGCTTTTCTTCTAAAGGATGACATGCAAACATGCAAACTTTATTTTCAATTAGCTCAAAATCACTGCGGATGGAAAGTTAAATAAAAGTATTGCTTCTCCACTGAGAGGAGCAGGTGCTTGCTTTTATTTCTGGTATCAGCAGCTTCATTAAAGCCAAATTACTGAACAAGTGCGTCTTATAACAGCACTTACCATAAATGTGTGTGACAGAGAAAAAAAAGGGGGGAAAGAGGAAAAAGACACTCCTTCAGACGAGACTGAAAATGTTCAAATCATCAGAGAAGCTTCCAGGCAGTCCTCCTGAACAACTCCAGAGAAAGTTTCAGACCTAAAGAAGTTCACAGCAACAGAGACCGACTTTCTCGGCACATGCACAGCTAAGCAGGACTGACCTGTGGAATCCATATCAGGCTCCTCCAGCAGCCCGCAATGCATCCTCTTCCCATCAACGACACTGGCTCCTCCAAGAAAATGGCTTGGTGCACGTTTCCCCCTCCTCGGCGGCTCTCCCCTTGTCTCGCTCTGCGTTTCCGTGACCACTGCCCGTCACGGGAGATGTCGAGGGTCTGAGGTTCGCCCAGAGTGGGGTGGTGTTGGCGGAGGAGAGAGGGGGAGGTGGGAATAAGGGTGGAAAGGAGTTGGGGTTGGAGGGGGGGTGGGGAGGGAGTAGAGACTCCAGAAATCCAGCGGGGGGAAAGCCAGACCCGTCAAAATGTTTGCTGATGTTTCATGGGAAAGGGGCTGATTTTATAGGAGCCCTGATGGGGACATGTCATTGATAGGCTTGGAAGGCTGATGAATGGCCCCAAGTCAGATGGGGATGTGGCAAGGCTCACTGGAAGTCTTTTGTGGTGCTGTTTTGAATAAGAAAAGCTCCCTCCCAACCAAGAAAAAAAAAAGAAGAGGAAAAAAAAAAAGAGGCTTAGATCTACGCAGTCCTAACACTGTGGCCTCCCCGTCCTCCATTATGGTATTTAATACGTTTTATACACCCTGAGCTTCAAATAAACATACATCCCCACGCCACTGCCACTCCTCCTGCTTTTAACTCCATTTTCACATCCTGCATCCACTTCTCACCACTTTTGGGCGACTCCACCATTAAAGCATCTTTTGCATGAACTTCCTCAGAGCAGACTCATACCAGACATGTTGGAAATGCACACTTGTACGTTCTGTAGCGGCGCTCCGGCCTTCTTTTTGCTCGCTCTTTTGCTGTGGCAACCTTATTTTTAGTGCTTCTGAGAAGAGGGAACGGTCACAAAGGGGGGGAAGTAAAAGTGCAAAGCCCGAAGCTGGGAGGGCTCTGATGGAGTGCCTGAGAGCTGGAGAAGGGAAAGCTGTGATTAGAATATGAATGGAACCACAGGAGAGGGGGAGAGGAGAGGGGAAAGAAGAGGGGAGAGGAGAAAGCCGGATTATGGCTGAATTACTCGCCACACCATGGATGGCAAAGGAGGGCTTTCTCTTTCAGTGCGCAGGCGTGGGCACGGCTGCTGATACTCACCTGTAGGAGTGGACGGGACAGGCTGGCGGCTTCATCATCCTCAGAGAGAGAAGCTGCTGGACAAAGTGAAAGGCTGCAACACATTTAGGAGAAAAACAACACCTGGTGTGGAGCGATGACCCTAAAGGTCCGATTCATCCTGCACATCCCTCATTAACATCCCATCCTGCCACCGTTATCTTTTATTAAAGACTCATAAAACCACTAAAACAGCCTCTTCCATCCCTCCCACTATCACACACAGCAACACAAATGCATGTGTTCTGCTTTTGTTCATTGAAAAGGCTCCAGTTGAGTCGAGTGTGTGTGTGTGAGCGGGGGGTATGGTTACGCTGCATACGACATGTTGGTGGCATCAAGGCTGTGGTTTAAAGAGGAAACTGTACGTCTCCAAGCAGCTTCCTCCTCCTATTGGCTTCAACGAGGCTGCGTTTGTGTCGGCCCGTCGTTCCCGAGCATCACGTGATGCTGTGAATCAGCTGATCACAGAAAAACGAGCAGCTTTAGGAGCGAACGGTTAGTTTGTAATGGATGCAAAATATTTGTTTGTGCAATTAAAGAACGTTACATAAAGACAAATGTTAAAAAAACACAAAATAAGGTTTAAAACTGGAAAATGCAGCAGAAATACTGGAAACACAGTGGTTTGTGTCCTCAGAAAAGCTAAAAAATATATTAAATTTTCCCTTCTTTGAATGTTTCTACACCCTGTGACATTATAACTGACTTGCCTTGTTTTTTTCTGAAAGTTTAATTATTTTATTTAAACAGAAAATTTCTCTTCTTAATAAATGTTGACTCAGAAGTAAAACTGTTGTTTGAACTATACTGAGGATGTGGTGATATTCTAACAAAATGAAGTAAAATTTCCATTTATTTCCATTTTAATTAAAGTTAAAACCGACTGTTCTGCTGTTTATCCAGACCAGCTGAACGTAGGATGATAAGAATCACAGTCTCTCCTCGTCTAACTGGGCTACAACTGGGAGGGATCCATCCCATTAAAGGAGGCATTCTTGAGTTTCACAAGCACCAAAAATTAAAATAAAACATTTTTGATAGTCTTCTGCTGTTTCTCGTGTTGACATCTTGATTTTGACTAGAATTCTCTTTTTTGTGTAGATGTAAGAGCATCCAGCATGAGCAGAAAGAAACCTGCAGGGACACCTCTGCATCCCGGGAGATTTCTGTCTCATATCTGTAATTATGTAAGAAAACCCACAAAAACAAACCCCAACACAGATCTGCTGAATGTGAAATCACTGTTTTGTATTTATTATGTACATAAAGAAGAGACTCAACATAAAAAACAGTAAAACGCTGAACGTCTCATTAAACACTCCTGAGCCGGGTTTTGTTCACGCACTCAAACCTGAACTCATGTTTCTGCTCACTCATTGTAACGCGACAGCTTGAGACGAGGGATGATGTTCATGGACTGCAGCTCCTGGAACAGCAGCTTGCAGGCGTACGGGATTCGGAGCGAGGACACGTGGCAGGAAGACTTGCAGTAGTGACACCTGCAAGACAGGAATGAACAAAAACCCTGAGGAGAATGCTGAACCGGTCTCGGAGCTATCGCAGCAAAGGGACGTCCACACCGAGCGGCGATCCGATTCCCGGCTGTTAAACTCACCACCCAGAGTATCCCAACAGGCCACACTGTCCACACACGTCCACCTCGAAGGCGTCACTGGAAATCATGAGGCGCTCCAGGAGCAACATGCTCGCTCCGTAGCCAATCAGACAGTCGCGCTCCATCTCACCCAGACGCAGACCTCCGTCTCTGGAGCGACCCTCTGTAGGCTGCCTGTGAGATGGGAAAGTTAAAACCTTTACCCTAACCCCCCCTCTCCTCCTCCCCTCAGAGTTTAATACCTGCTGCAACATCAAACAACAAGATTTTACCTGGTGAGAACCGCTCTGGGTCCTCGGGCTCTGGCGTGCATTTTATCAAGAACCATGTGCTTCAGCTTCTGATAATACACCGGTCCAAAGTAGATGTAAGCCTCCAGGGGTTCTCTGAGGAAAACACAGCAGTCAAACACACAAGGCAACTTTATTTATACAGCACCTTTCATGTACAGGACAGCTCAAAGCGCTTTACATTGAAACAGAAAGAAATTACAATATTAAACAGAAAAATAAAGAAGCTAACTATAAGTATCATTAAGAGTGGCTAAATGTAGCTATCCACCACTAAAATAAACAGAAAATAACAAATAATACACATAAAGAATGTTTAAGTGCTGACGTCACAAAAGAGGAAAATATGAAAATCACTCTTTAATCACAAACAGTTTAAGCTCTGTGTAATTTTTATTACTAATCATCATGATTGATTACTTTGTGTTGTAAAGAGGAATAAAAAGGTAGAAAAATGTTATCAATGTTTGCTTCCTGGGATACGGTGCGCTTGTTTTATTACCCAGTAATTCCCGAGGTGACGTAGTCCTTCCCCTGGTAGTTGTATCCACAACGGATGAGATCCTCACACACATCCTTCACCTTGCTGCCTCCGAAAGCCGTTCCATAGTGAAAGCGTCCGGTCAGGACTCCCGCCTTTCCAGCCAGCAGTTCAATCAACTTTCCCACCTGATCGGGAAAAAAAAAATCTCTGATCATTACAAAAACCTTTTGGGGATTTACATCCTCTCTGGGGAGCAAATTTTCATATTGTGGGTGAGAATAGATTACACTTGTACCCCCCGAGGGAGGGGGGGGGGACTCCACGCTTGACCGATTTCAACAATTCTTCCGAGGCTGCACCCAGAAGACCCCTGACCTCGTCGCATAAAAGGGAACACCTTCTCTCATATCGCTCTCAGGCTACAGAAACATCCTCCCGAGCCAAGTATTTCAGAGGCTTCTCCATGGCAACGGCTAGCAAACACACTGACAACTTCAGCAGTGAAGACCCGTCAGGTTTTTACAGTGTGAGGGGACAATAAACGGGCAGAAACGGGGCCAAGTCGTTGAGCAACGTCCTGCAGTTCAGAAACTTCCACACACTGCTTCGCTGGCAGGCGTCTCCGTAGCAACAGCTACCTGTTTGCTGCTTAACGGCATCAATGGACGTGTGCTCTGGAAGCCAATGATAACCCGAGGAGAAGAGGGTTTTGTCTCAGAAGGGCCAACACAAACTTAAGAAGCGCGACAGTCAACACAGTGGCAGACCAGATTCAGGATCAGCTGTAAAATGACCATAAAACATCTCATCATTCATAAAGAGGAGAAATTATTTATTAAACATCAAACTGTAAATACTTTCTGCATCTTTTGCATTGGTTCTGTCAGACAAAACAAGATTTCCTAAGTCGTTTTAGGTTTGTTTGTGCAGCTGTAATCTGAACATGAGCAGCTTTTAGTGAAGCTTAAAGAGGAAGCAGTGTGTAAAGAAGATCTGTTTGACACCGCAGATCTGCGAGGAGTCGTACCGTCATTCTGGAGGGATATCCATGAGGGTTCATGATGATGTCAGGACAGATGCCGGTGTCGCAGAACGGCATGTCTTCCTGTGGTACGATCAGGCCGCAAACACCTAAAACACACAGATGAAAACTATCGAGTCACTACACAAACCTGGAAAAAATATAAGACTCATCCATGCACAACAGGACCAGTGTTCTTCAGAAACGATGCCTAAAAACCACTTTTTCTACACGTTTCTCTCATTTTTTAGGATATTACAGTTTCAGTTTGCTGCCTTTGGACAAAATGCACACCTCCAGTGGGTGTTTGCTGTGATTTTAGTGCCATTTTTCTCTTTTCCGTCTCATTTTCTTGCAATTCTTAAACAGTCGCGATGCATTTAGGTTCTTTCTGAACCATTTTTCTGTGTTGTGGGGTTTCTTTCCACATTTTGCTGCAATCTGTCTCGTTTTGACTCATTTTACACGCTTCTCTTGGAAAGGGTTACGCACTTTTTCTTGCGTTTCACAAACTAAACATCTGAAACAACACTGAGATCAAAGTTATTAAAACTGGAGAAATTACATTTAATTCCTCCTTTAGCATTTCTCACCAACTCTTCTGCTGTCCATACTTGTGCTGGGAGACATTTCCATACTCATGTGGACTGACAGGGTCCTCTTTTGACTCGTATGATGTGGTGGTGGTGGTGGTGGTGGTGGTGGTGGGGGGTGCTCCCTGGTAGCCAGGAGTTTAAGTGCGAGTGCAAATGTTTGCAGAGGGGCCGAAGCACTCACAACCAGGGTAAACAGATTGTAGACCCATTTGCAAATGAAAAAAACCAGAGAAAGAGGAGAGCAGGAAGTGGAGAAAGGTGGCTAGCTGGACAGAGAGCCCAGGATTACACACCCATGACTTTCAGTTCAACTCAGAGGAAGTGGAGGGGATCAACCAGAGAGGAGAAACTGAATCGTGCACGTGGGAAAAATTCACTATTAGCCGAGCAGCCGGTGCCACAGTCGACCGCTAGAGCCGTCCAGGATGTTGCAACAGGATGTTGACCGGGAACAAGTTTAATGGAAAGTCACCCAACAGCAGGAAGGAGGAGAAAGAAAAGGCGAGTAAGGAGGGCCAGAAGAAAATGAAAAGAAAGAAAAGGAATGGGCTCGATATCAGAGTGAAAGAGGAACGAGAGGAGATGGAAAGAAGTGAAAAATGTTGGAGAGGTTAAACAGAAAAACCAGAGAGAGAGAGAGACACTGGTTTCAGTGGTTTCTGCAGCAGACATCCTTGGTGTTGTTTGTTTTGTGTGAAAGTGAATGATAAAAGAGGCATGAAATCAACAGAGAAAGGCAAGACAACAGCAAGGGTCCAGAGCCCCTCCATCACAGCTCATACAGCTCCACACTGACGGCTTGCACAATGGGGCCCTAATGCTGACAAAATCTGCAACCCCCCCACGCCTTCCACCATCGCCACAGCTGTGTGTGTGTGACCGGTAAATAATTAACTTATTCTGCTCTGCGGACCAGGTCATATGAAAGAAGAAATGAGAAGCTGGAAGATCCATCATAGCAGCCACATTAGTTTGTAATTAAATAACCACATTGGTTTGGTTTTCACTGAAATCAGGTAAAAATGTGTTATTTTCATGAGCCGGTACAACTTTAAGACTCTACTTTCACTCTATAAGCTTTTTGCTCTGCAGCTGAAACACCTCAGTGTAGCCAGATTTGAATCCAGCTGTCCCTCAGCTGCACATCTGGGTCTTTCCATCCTGATCTCATCCAGCTAACCCCAGAGTGACCCCTCTCCTCGTCACCATCTGAGGCAGAAAACAATGTCCCACCCTGAGCTGACCGTCCAGTGCCCACCGTGTTAATGAAGAGAGTAAATTATGCATGGCGCCAGTTAGCTTTTTGATTAAAACATCATAGCAGCCCTCTTTAGGGGAGGTGCTGCACAACAATGATGGTTGTAAACACTTTTTTCTCCCCCAGTAGCAGCAGAACACTGCTGGGGTGTAATAAATTTGCATAGTCTGGCACAGGACAAAGAGCCAATTAATTGAAAAAAGCTCTTGAAAGATGAGGACGGAGGGGCAGTGACAGCTACAGCCACTGGGATCTGACTCAACAAATGTTCCAGTGCAGAGCCAGAGATCTTCCAGTTTAGTGACGACCTGTAACGCCGCTCCTGGTAGGTTTGAGCTGACTTTCCAGCTGCTGTCTGAGAAGGTTTCTACCTTTCTGCCCGTGTCGACTGCTGAATTTATCCCCGATCTCCGGCCTCCTGGTCTGCCTCAGGAGGATCTTGATGAGGAAGGCGTCTTCAGCGTTGGATGAGATCATGACCTTCTCGATGTAGGAGTCGGTCGAGCCCTTATAGCTGCAAACAAAGAGCATCGTGTGTCGCTTTCTTCTACGGAAAAACAGAAAAAATGTTGTGGCACAAACAGGGATGGTGCAATGGGAAGTGCACTCACCTGATGGGCACATCTCTGTACTGGGGCTGGCCTGGCTGGGCACTGCCCTCCAGTGGTGTCTGGGTGACGGTTGGCATAGATTTATTCACCAACACCTGCTTGTTCTCTACTCTCTCACCTGAGCAACACAAACAGAGAACACAACAGGTCCTTAGATACACAACAGTCTGCTGAGCAAACTCTTCAACAGGTTGCTCCACTTCAGTCTGAAGCTTTAAATTTCTCTTGTTTCTGTTTTGTGGCTGTGAAGAACTTTTGTGTTGCTCGAAGCATCTCTGATGCCTTTAGCTCTCGCTTTATAGTCTGGAAGCAACACTTTAAATAACACGTATCATACTGGTCCTCGGGGGGGTCCTGTATCTTTTAGTTGTTTCCAACTCCAGCACATTTAATTCAGATTAAACTCATCAAGTTCTTTACAAACCTGTTAGTGAGTCATTCATGAGTCAACTTCTAGAACATGCAGGGCAGTAATGAGAAACGCAGACAGATACAATGACGTTTTGCAAAGGTGAATCTCTTCTTTTAAGTTTGAGGAGCTCAATGAAATGCATCAAATAGCTCACAATAAATGGATGTACTGTATGTCTTAAATAACTTTTTATTAAATACAAAACAACCTTAAATAATTCAGATTCTAGAAAGTGGTTTGTTAAGTGGTTTTTAGGTGAACATGATCCAACAACCACCCAAATATGATCCAATAACCTTTGTAAAACCTCTTTTCTTTCTGCTTTCTACTCTACAAAGAGAGAGTTTGTGTTTTATACACATATATTCAGTAAATATTTTCACCTTTAAGATGCAACATAAAACCAGTGCCTGAGATTTTTTACTCATGAGAAAATCTGTTAGTTTTGCTAGCTTAGCTAGCTGCTAGCTCTGTGCACAAAAGGCCCGGGATATGACATTACATCCCGACGAAGATGAGGAGGAGATTTAGTGGCTGCAAGGCCGCGGCCAAGCTAAAGGCTCAGCTAGTGGAGAATCAGAGGAGGCACAATCCGTTATCATGGAGAATGTGAACAGGATCGACAAGCTATCCGAACTATACAACCAGCGTACAGGAAGAGCAGCTTGATCATCTTTACAGAGACATGGCTAAACCTTGTACTGGATGCTAACGTGGACCTGCTGGGATTCACTACCGTGAGAGCCGACAGAGACACCAAAGCAAGTGGAAAAAGTAAAGGTTGGGACTTATCATGCATGTCAACAATCGCTGGTGTGAACCAGGACATGTCTCCGTAAAGACAGTCATGCGTTGGCCGTGTTGTCAAACTGCTAGCTGTCAGCCTGCAGCCATGCTATCTGCCAGCCTGCAGCCATGCTATCTGCTAGCCTGCAGCCATGCTATCTGCTAGCCTGCAGCCATGCTATCTGCTAGCCTGCAGCCATGCTATCTGCTAGCCTGCAGCCATGCTATCT
>JBAMHV010000010.1:22096861-22111378 GCA_037177535.1 Pseudomugil gertrudae
TATATATGTTTTAGGAATGAAAGCTAAATAAAATAAATAAGATAAAGATTAAAATAACAGAGTTTTTTTTCCTCTGGTAAACACCAGACTCCAGTACTCTTTTAAAAAGTCACCGTTTGGACTGAGCAGAGCCAGAATGTCTGCAGAGGTTTGTTCATATCTGACAGACAAATGAGTGGAGAACAGAGGAGGCTCTGTGCTCTGCCTCTGTGTGACGGCACATTCACACCCAACACTCTGAAGGGCTTTGACACCTGCTGCTACCCACTAATTAAATAGTATGGCAGCTAATATAATTTGACAGTTATCAGTGCTGAGACAAACATTTACAGTAATTAAAGGGCCAAGCTGTGAGTCAGGAATAAAACCTACAACTGCCATGAAATTAAAGACTTATCAGCCAAGCGAGCTTATACAAGCTAAATCAAAAACTACCTCCAACAAACTAAACAGAATATTTCTCCTCTTCATGTTTACAAGCAACAATTACGTCGTCTTCTCATGTGATCTGAAAGGAGTGTGTTTATTTCATGCACTGGGCTCTTGTGGAGCAGGAGGTTACCATTGAGGAAGACAAGGAAGACGCTCGGGTAGGAGAGCTCCTCTCCACACAGCAGGTTGACGTCCTCTACTCCGAGGTTAAAGGCCAGTTTGATGATGGGGCCGTCCTCCATGTCGGTGGTGATGTGTGTCATCAAAGCCAGGTTCTTCACGAGACCACAGGCCTACCGACGCACACGTTGCATTCAAATTTATAACAAAATAAACAAAAACAACCAACACATCATCTAGGAGGAAATCAGAAGACTGGTCTCTTTAGTTTATATGGAGAGGAGACGAGATCAGCTATTTATGTGCTTTAATGATGGAAACAAAAGCAGAAATGGACTCCTGCATCGTCTCCTGGGATCCATCTGGATGCTGCTTGCTCACCTCTCCTTCAGGTGTGTCAGACGGACACAGCATTCCCCACTGCGATGGCTGCAGGGAGCGCGGCCCGCTGACCTTTCTGGTCTTCTCAAACTGGGAGGAGATCCTGGTCATCATGCCGAGAGCTGAAATGTAGGAGAGCCGAGACAGAACCTGGGTAACGCCCTGACGGTCCATCTTAAACCTCTTTAGAGACCAGTTACCCTGTAAACACAAAAACACCAAACAGCAGCAAGATTATTTTAGATCACTTTTATATATATAAGAACACATTTTTGAGGCTTCAAATGAAAAACTGACCTCAGAAATGATGCAACAATGAGAATAAAAAAAGAAATATGCTCCTCTCATTTCTCCCCGTTTAACACTTACAGTAGAGATGGCATTGACCATGCCGTTGGTGATCTGATCTTGCCGCATGTGTTTGACCACATCAAACTGAGCTGCTCTCTGCTTTGGGATGATCTGGTCAGCGATCTTCTTCAGTTCAAAGTTAAACTTCTTAAACAGATCCTCAAACAGCAGAGACAGGAGCTAGAAAAGCAGAAAGAGCACGATGAAGAACAAGATGAAGAACAAGATGAAGAACAAGATGAAGAACACGATGAAGAGCACGATGAAGAGCACGATGAAGAGCACGATGAAGAGCACGATGAAGAGCACGATGAAGAGCACGATGAAGAATGATTTCTAAATCAGGATATCTAAGCGGGTGACCCTCGACCTTTTAAACCTAACATGTTTTTGCACCAGACCGTAAACAGGTTTATTTCTGCTGTGAAGTCGGACTTTTTAAACATGGGAGTCTACCTTTTTCCGTTACATCAGCAAGGCGACCTCGGTTTAGTGCGCGAGGTGTCCATCGTTTCATACTAGATGTTCTGTGAATTTTAGGGCAGCATCGAGGTACTTTGCTTAAATTTCTGTGTAAATGCTCTACGCACCTAAGTACAGTGTGCAAAGTAGTGTTAGTGCGCAGTTTGAGACAACCCGTGGTTTTGCAGCCCCTAGTGGATGAAGGGGGAACTGTCATGGTTCCTCATAGGCTGCTTTTTCCCGACACAGGTTGCCACTTGGATCAGACTCAGCTACAGGAAGCTCGTAGTTTGATAAACATCAATCATCACAGCGCCACTCTGAGCTCCAACATCTCTTCGCCCATTAGTGTGACGCTGCAAAGATGGCGACGGTGGTGACGGCACACCGAACGTCACTTCCGGTGCTGCCACGGAAGCTCCGTCCATCGTTTATGTTGTAAACAGCCAGACCACGGGTTAAAATTAAGCACAAAATTAATTAAACAGACTGAAACCAGTTTCTGTGGCTTTTAACAGTTAATAATACATTTTATTTCGAGGCCCCGTACAAAAATAAAAAAATCAATCAATTAAAAACAGACAGTAAAACAATACAATAAAAAATAAATAACCAATCAGCAGGGAGATGGATGATTAAGTAGAGTATGCTAATCTGAAACGGGTCTTGAGTTTAGATTTGAAGATTGAGAGTTGAGACTTTTAACAGTTGGTTAAAGTTTATTTACAGTTTTTATTGTGGTATAAATCTCTATAAAACACCACCTTGTTCTCAGGTTGGTCTTCTTTCTCTATATATCACTTCTATTTCTGAACAGATGCAGGATATGAGCCGTCTAACTCCCGACTTGTTAAATACAAGCAGTTTATAAGTGAACGTGTCAAAGCCTCCATCCCCGGTCTCTGTTCGCCTCTAGCAGACCTACAGGAAGCAGCCCCCCCCCCCCCACCCCCCTGTGCATTAGCATACATCAAAACAAACAGGCAGCACTGCTTGAAATTAATAAAGAAATTAAGCTTCCACTGCGCAGCCAGGCCAATTAGCTGAATGTCAGGGAACCATAACTGGAGAGTGCAGAGATTGCTGGTGTTGTTAGTGTGTAAGCCCCCTTTTGAAAGTGGGCTCTGTTGTCGCCCCCCCCTCCTCCCCAAATCTCCTGCTCCTTACACAGAGCAGGTTGGGTGGGGGGAAATTAAAGGCCTTAAGACAGCAGTAATTACATTATCAGAGCCGGGCCTGCGGATTAGCTCAATCGCTCCAGTCAAGGCAGCATTTCTATTGTCACGGTGCTGAAAAATCCCCCGTGCTTCCACAGCCTCGGGATTTTGGTGCCACCGCATATCTCTTTCCTGACAAAGCCAGGCTGAAACACAGGGGGAGGGGGGCAACGAAAACAAAACAGGCAAAAACAAAGCGGAGGGGAAAATAATGAGAGTCTTATTAAAAGAAGGTGGCGGGAACAAAGGTGCAGGTGAGAGATCAGAGCTGGAGCTGCCGACGTACTCTGGAGCAACGCTGTGATCCATTCACACTGAAGCACGAGAGCGCGCACATGGACACATTTTAATAAGAAGCACGTTTTGTTTTCTAGTGGCTCTATGAGAAAAGAACAGGCAGTAAACACGTCAGAATGAGTAGCCGGCCACCTCAACGGGGAGTTTTTTATGTCAGAACAAGTACGGTGCACGTTTGGGGCTCACGTTTTAGTCTTTAAACCTGACACGCAACAACCCGCTGAAAGAAGGATTACATAAAGTCAAACATAAGAGGGGTATATATATTCACCTGTCCCGCCAACTCTAGACGTTTGTTGCCATAGTAATCTCTGTCATCCACCTTGTTGTCCCCCTGAGCCAGGATCACCCTCCGGACCATCACAGCCAGGTAAATACACTTAGCCCGGAAGTTAAACTCTTTGACCTGCAAACAAAACCATCGTTTTCTAAAACTCTAAAATTTTTTATTATAAGCACAACCTCATGTTGATTGTTTCCATACAGGCACGTGAGTAAGGATGAGGGAAGCCAGCAGCTCCCTGGCCTCCTCCATCTTTGTCTTTTTGGGGCCTCCCCACATTCGCTGTCGCCTCACTTTATTCCCAAGAAACCTCAGAGCCTGAAAGACGGAGCAGAGGGAAAAGAGGAGGTCAGGAAAATTAGAGTACTGCTGCCAGACTCAAAGCATCCGAGGTCCAAAGGTTGGTGTAGCAATTACGGAAAGAAAAGGTGAATCTTCAGTTTCCGCCGACGCCAGATGGTGATGGAGGACATGACAATAAAACAAGGGACAATGTTTTCAGACATTTTATCTGGTTTTCTTACAACAGAAAGGGTTGTTTGCAACACAAAGGTCTGCAGTTTGGATCTGTACTCATGATGTTATGTTCTGAAAACCTGGTAATGTATACATTTTATCTCAACTTTATTTATAAAGCCCTTTAAAACAACTGTCATTGCAACAAAGTGCTGTACATCAATAAAACAGCTAAATAAAGTAAATAATAAATAATTTATCCGTTTTTTTTCAGTCACATTTACTTGAATATTTAGTCGTGTGTGACACAGAGCAGCTTTACTGGTTATTCAGCTGTATTAACATAGAAATAAACTTTGTTTTAAGGTGGTAAAATGCAGAAATGATGGGTTTTGAGTCGTCAGAATTCAGCTGAAAACGTTGTGTTGCTGATGAACGTTTGACCTGCAGCGTTGCATTGCAAGCGTGCATCTTTTTCTGCAGCAGGACGTCGTTTGTTAGCAGCTGGACATCGTCTTTGTGGCCTGCTGAAGTGCTCCCCACCCCAGCAACACTTTGGTGGCCTAAGAGTTCACAACAGGTGGTCTTTCATCTCCCCTGGTTGCTGATGCTGATTTGGTGTGTGAGCAGCTTTCAGCCTCAGACTCCAGGATGTGTCACACTTCTAGTTCCAGCAAATGTAAAAACTTCTCATCTGAAAAGTTATTCATTTATTTAAAATGATTAATGCAATGCAAAGAGCCCTAACGTATCTGTCAGTGTATGTGCACACACACACACACACACACACATCCGAGCCAGTGTTTAGCTGCAGACTTACACAGAACTACAGGAAGCCCCGGGGCAGATAAGCCTGAGGACCACCCACCCTGTACGGCACTGTGCAAAAAATATTACATACAAAACACATAAAGAAAAGGCTTAAAAAGTCAAATAAAATAAATTACCATCTAATTATTATAAAATAAATATAGTTTAAAAAAATCAAACCCCTACATCTGATTCTTCTATAAAAAACAGACGGTCAAATTTAGTTTGTGTAGATGACTTATCATAACCTGATAATGTGTCTTAAGCCTTATCTGCCTTTAATTATACAGATTTAGGTCTCATTGTGCACAACACAATAACCCAATGAATACCATGAAAAGGCATCGTGGAGGCTGGCAGACAGAGGAACACGAGGGTTGTGGTGACGGGTTGCTAGGATGCAAATATGGCCACGTCAATGCATCAGCGGATTCTCTAACAAGATAATCTTCATGATAAAACAAATTGGCCGATTGCATTCATCTGCAGATGTCAAAGAAAACACGTGGGCCTTCTGAATGACCGTGAAAAGTGTTACTTAACAAGCTGGAAAGACAAAAGCTTTGCCACCTGATCAGAGAGGGACACTAAAACTAGCTTCTGTCCACAGACAGCGGACGTCTGAACATCATCTTGATCTTCAGATTAACATCAGATGTGAATTCAGCAAGTCTGTGAATGAAGTTCCAGCCGACAGCGATACGGTCACATCGTGCGGTCTGAATTAATTCACCTGAGCATGCCAATTACTAAACGCTTTATTATCATTTTAACAGGGATTTTCAATGCAAGAGTCACATTTTGGGTTAGATGGTGACATAGATAGGACCCTGTGATGGACTGGCAACCTGTCCAGGGTGCACCCTGCCTCTAGCCCGTTGTAAGCTGGGATTGGCTCCGGCGACCCCGTTAAGGGAAAAGCGGTAGTAAATGGATGGATGGATGGTGATATGATCAATCATCAGCCAAAGTGCTGAAAAACACACAAACAGAGAAATCCTCCTGCCAACATCTGTAAAGCTCACGGCTTTCCATCTTACATCCAGGGTAAGCGTGACACCCTGGGGTTTAATGTGCCGTTTGGAAACTTCCTGATTCTTAATGCTGCCACTAGGTTGCCTGGCAACAAGTTAAAACTCCAATTAGCGAGCTTTGGAGAAGCTAGCTGGACAGACAGGCTAGCAGTCTCCGTGTTTCTGGTATTTTTATGACGCTAACCAGCAGCTGGGTGCAGTTTTATTTTTATTGTCCAAAAAAAAAAGCCTCGGTATAGCTCACACGGTGGAGGTTAAAGCTGAAGCACCTGAATAAGATATGATGGAGCAGAGAAACATCTGTCGCTCTCAAGAACCAGAGTTGCCCATCGCTGAGCTCATTGAGGTTACCTGAGTCTGTGTGAAGATCTGAGCTTTCTGACACTCCTCCAGGCTCGGAGCAAAGCTGGCCATGACGTGTTCCTCTGTACCAATCATCTGCACAATCTCCTGGTCGCTCTCTACACCCATACCCTGTGTGATCACATGAAAACATGAGAAGAGAATGGACAAGAAAACAGCTAAAACCTGTGCAAAAGCACAAGATAGAAACACATAAACACATCACAAAAATAGACAAACTGTAAAGAGAGCTAAGACAAGCAGACATAAGGAAGGGACAGGGAGGCTGAGGTGAACTGGGAGTCATAAGGTTGCCTGACATTTGCTTATGGAAATGTGACACTGTGGGAACTGATCCGTCTGCCCCGCAGTGGATACGAGGTCCTCTCTGCAGCCGCTGCCAAACAGAGAGGCGGGGAAGAAGTGCTCAGCAAACAGAGCGAGTGTGCAAACTGTGGATACTGACGCTTCAAACTCATAATGCAACATGTTTGAAGAGGTTTTCCTCAGAGGCGGGGAAGTTCATGATACCAGCTGTCCACCTGACATTTTCATTGTGAACAGTGATGTAAGAAATTCCTCAGTTACCTACGCAGACTGTAGCAAAACCTGCAGCATCACCCGGAGCTGGTACAAAGAATAAAGTTGCTCCAGTCTTTGCTTCTGTCTAAACTTCTTCTGGTATCATCTAGCTGTGTTATAGCACCACCTGCTGGTCACAAGGTGGCACTCCACCATGTCAGTACTCGTCTGAACAGCCGTACCTTGAAAATGATGGCGATAGGAGCATCTTCCGAAAGCGTGTTGTGCCTCAGGTAAAACCGGCCTTTTTTGACAATCATATTAGTTCTGCTTTTCTTCTCATGGGTGGAGCTGGAATATAAAAAAACACAACGTAAGTTTAACAGTAATCTGTCCTTCCTCCAGGCTGCACGGCGGAGTAGTGGTTAGCACTGTGGCCTCACAGCAGGAAGGTCACTGGTTCAGGCTGCTGGGGGGTCTTAATGTGTGGAATTTGCATGTTCTCTCTGGGTTTTTCCTGTTTCTCCACCCAAAGACAAGCATGTTGGGTTAACTGGTCACTCTAAATGGTTCCTTCTAATTGAGGGATTAATAAATGTCTTTCCTGATGGTGAAACATTAAACTATGTCAGAGTGACTATAAAAACAGACTTTACCAGCATAGTTCAATCCATATCAGCTTTTAACAGATGAAGTGGGATTTACAGAATATGTTATCTGTTGTGAACTATAACATATGTGCTGGTAAAAAGATAGTTATAATGGACATCTTGGCTCCTTTTTTGCTCCTGTCTGCTTCTGCGTTTGTCTGCTTCAGGTGGAGAAAAGTCACTGGGAACAACTGTGTTCCACTTCCTCTCCTCATCCCATCATCCCTCCCCTTGACTCCAGTGAATGACTTCTCAGATACCCCTTTACCTGGTAACTGAAGCTCCGACTGCACCTTTCCTGTCCTGCTCCACGATGATTCGATTCTTCGAAAGCTGCTCCTGGATCAGGATGACTTTCTCCTGACCCTTTACGATGAAATAACCACCTGCACATAACAGGATGCAGCATGATTAACCTGAATGGTGAAGAACTGCTTAGTTATGCGTCTGATCAGGGTACCTGGGTCCAGAGGACACTCGTTGAGTTTGGAAAACTCCATGGGAGTCTTTCCTGTAAGAACACAGTTGGAGCTTCGCAGCATAATTGGCATCCTGACAAAAGAGTTAAACGGTGGCATTAAATACAAATGAAACGGTGAAGCTGTGGGGCACAACCTCCAGGGACGCTTTGAGCTTAACTGATTTTAAAACTGACATATGCTAATTAGATGTGAAGTCCTTTTGGCTGAAAGCAGCACAGAATAAAATGTTACCTCCCAATCGGAAGCGCGTTGCGAATGATCCTCTGGCTGCCGCGGGTGTACTCTATATCCACTGTGATGGGAGCTGAGTAGGTCATGTCTCTGAGGCGGCACTGTGGACACAACACATGTTTAAATTGTGGAATAAAGATAATAAATTAAGATCTGTTGAGCTTCTTTAATGCACAGAATGTTTTTCAGAGTTACTCCATTTTATTCAAAAGCTCACCTCATGAGGGGACACTGGTCTGGTTACGTTGAAGCTTTCTTCCACATCAGGCATACCAACATAGATATTTAGATATCTGCAAAGAAAACGATGATTTCATTAAATCAAACCTGAAACAAGGTGTAGATTCCTCTCGGTCAGGCTAAATCTGGACTTACTTTAAGTACCACATTGGATCAGCATCACTTGTGATTTTCTCATTTGCTTTCATAATCTTCTTTATCTGTAAAAGCAAGATGTGTACCGTGAAGTGCAGCAGAAAAAGCTCCCACACATGCCGGTGTTGTGTTTGAGCTTTACCTCCACATTGATGAAATAGTTGAACGAGTCGATGTGCTGCTTCACCAAACCTTTTACCTACAGAACACACGTTAAACCAGTCACAAAGGCTGAACATCACGTCTCAACCACGTCAATTCAAATTATTTACTTTGTTTGGATTTCACCCTCACATATTTAATATCTTATCTTCATGAACCATTTCAGCAATTAGTCAAAAGAGGAAAAAAACTCATGAACAAAGCAATTTTTTTAAGTTTTACTGTCAACTTTGACACTTTTTAAAGAAAAAGTTATTAAAATATAGAATGCATTTAATTTAAACTCCATATCTATTTACTATTTTCATCACCAGATTACCCTTTAATGTAGTACAGGAGCAACATAAAGCCTGGTATAAAATGTGAATTAGTGCACGTAGCCTGAGTACTGCACATGTTGTATCTGAAGGCTTTTTATACAGAATAATCAGGATTTTATAGCATGAGTTAAAAGGAAATTGGCCATAAAACAAACCGTAAACAGCTGTTATCCAAGTAAACATCGGACACTCAGTTAAACTTTAATAAAACAATCCATTTTTCTATTATTGATCTTGAACAGAGTTTTTAAAGAAGATTTTATGTTACCTTTAAAAACGCCGGGAGCAATTTCCATTTTTCCTGTTATAATGAAAGAAACGCAAATAAACAAAATAACTTCTTATAAAAACAACAAAGAATTTTTAAAACTTTACATTCAATTTATTTTGCATTACTGTAAAAACTACTTCAAACCTGATCTATAACGTCACACAAAGCACGAGAGCTGGCTGTGATTTCAGACCATACACCTCCATCACATCACACCTGTGTGCTTCTGAGCTGTTAGCCTCGATGCTAACTTCACGACATTCGTGCTGAAAACTTTCAATCCGTTTTACTTTAAACTCACCTCCACGGTGTTGACAGGAGCCGCCAACTCCTGATGAGACATGTTTCCAAACTCTCCTTCCAAGACGTCCATGCTTAACCCCGCTGTTTTATTCTAAATACGTTATGTTAGTAGCAATGTTATGATGTTATGCCGCGCCGGAAGTGTCTGCAGCATGCGTCCTTTCTGTGTTCCGCTGTAAATCGTCCGTAGAGAATGGGTGGAGTTACGAAAATGTTCCGCCTTTACTACACTGACTCCTCGTACTTTCTCTGAAGCTGTTTAGACGCAATTTTGTGAAGTACTGCCTCTTATTTTAACAAAGCGTTACTACTGGGTTTTCACTATGAGATCAGAATATTTCTGTGATTTAAAATATGTTTTTTAATCGTTTATTTTGTTAAAACAACAACAGCAACAGTGAAAAAGAAAAATAAGGGTTTTTGTAGACTACATGAAATGTGTGGTGCAAATTTTCTTTAGGAAGTTTAGGTTTAGAAGTTTCAATTTAAGAAATACCTTTTCATACAACATGGTCATGTTTGCAAAAACACTTCTTTTAACCTAAGACCCAAGGTCAGATATCAGGGGAAAAATGTTATTTAACTTAAGACATTTCACATTAACTCTCGCAGAGAGTTAATGTGAAATGATAGTAAAGGAGAAATAAATGAGTTAGTTCTTAGGCGTTCTTAATCTAATAACAAGGCAATAAATTAAGTAGAGACAGAATGCCCAAACTCCGCCCTGATCTTATTAATTTACTGCATAAAGCTTCAGTGTTTCAGACATCTGTACAAAAGCATATTGCTATAATAAAACAATTCAAACTGTGTGGTTTGTGGCAGCTTATCTGATGATATGCTATGAACTTGTGGCTCAGATGACGTAAACAGCTCAGCTTGATTAATCCACTGAGATAATTTGTTGTACTGGAACTGGAAAAAACACATTTAGCTGTAGCGTCTGCTCCACCATTAAAATAATGCTCATATGGACATACATCAATAATGTGACATGGATTAAAGGGATCACCTTGTACAATTAGTATTTTAATTTTTAAACACAAGCACAACTTTAAGGAGGATTTTAGAGATGATTTATCATTGATATTTATATATATTTGAGTTAATGGAAAAAGCATTAAAATCACAATGTGCTCATCTTTTAAAAACAATAGTTATTTGAGTATATAATATAATGGTTCTTCTGACAGACATGGAGCTCATATTAAAACCACCTCCTTACAGATCTGGATGGAGTCAGTTTGAATGCTGCCTGACATGTCTGTTGTTGCTGCTGAGTAGTTTGGGAAACGCAGTGCCGATGGAGCGTCCGTGTCTGACCACCACCAGCTCCACCTGGCACTGGTCAATGTTGACCAGCACTGTGGTGGTCCTCTCTGTGTTCATGAGAAAGACGATGGTGAAAATGGCCATCTCAAACTCAGGGCTGGTCCCGATGAAGGCGCTGCTGACGGGCTTCACCACACCGTGCCAGCTGAACTGGAGGGTCAGGATGTGGTCGTCGTGATCAGGCTGCAGAGGGAAAGACGATCATTAGCTCAGCAGAAACATACAGGTAGGTTATTAGAAATAAACTCACCAAGTCCTGCGGCATGGCCTTGTATCCTTTGTAGTCCAAGTGCCTGTTTTTTTCTTGCAGGTAGAACTGGACCCAGTTGTGGAAACCAATCAGTTCTGGTCCAGATTTAGTCTCTCCAACAAAAACATGCTCAAATCCACTGGAGTCCAGGCTGTGACATAAAGGCACATCGTTGTTTCTTCACCGCACACAGTCATAATGATGAATTCAGACACACTGATGTGATGCTCTCACCCGGTGTTTCTCTCCCGGTGGTAGAGGTGGAACCAGATCAAATTGAGCTGGTTCTTAAACATCCTCAAGTCAGAGCTGGATTGTCCTTTGCTCACCAGATACTGATGAGCCCGCTGTGTGGAAAACATGTTCGTGACATCCATCAATGCTGACAGCTTCTCATTCAAAACATGAAAGAAATCTTGTTCTTCCCACTGAGCAGTTAAATACAGAATATGGTGAGTGATTTAAGATGAAAACAACAGATGTAAACAAATCTTTCTGCAAGCTTTCCGGTCCAAAGCAGCTGAAAGTACTTAATGTTTAAACCAGTGATCCTCTTCAGAGCGACCGCTGAGGCCAAAACAGCATTCCACAGCAACACACAGATGTTCCAGCTGTGTGTTTTTATTTTCTCACATCAGGAAGAAGTGTTTTTAGAGCCAGGAAGAGACTAAACTCCCTCTGGAGATCAGCTGCAGACCCAAAGTGCAAGAAAACAACAAGAAGGCTCGAGTAAAATCTATTTTCTTTGTGCTAGTTAGACTGAAAACAAACTGCCAGAAACAGAAACTAGCAATAAAATGATATCATTCAGTGTGTGAGTACAGGGAAAAAGGTTTTTATTAAACTTTTCCTAAATGTTTTGGAAATGCACAGAATAAAATGAAGTTATTTCAGTGTTAAAAGGTCAATAAACAATTTAAAAACAGCTGTTTTGATGTTTCATCAGGTTTTTAACAAATAAAAACGGCAACACATATAAAAGTTTAACAAAAATAAATACATTTAACATAAAATAAATACATTTTTTCAGCATCGTTGAGCTTAAAATGTCTTGGAGGAAATTATAAAGTTTAATATTCTTCCTTTGGGTCATAAGATTGTGTTTTTCAATGAAAAAAACACAAAATATGAAATAATTATCAAAAATAAGACGCACAATAGATTCAAGATGTAAAATAAATAAATAAAAAAAAGAAACTAAGAAGCCATTAATTGCAGCCTGTTAGTTGTGACTGGTTAGAACATGTAAAACACACCTTCATGACTTGTGTCTGTAAAACAGCATCCAGGAATTGATTTATTTCTCTCAGCTCCTCTGTTGAGACTTGCTCCGTCACACCTGTAGACCGCTCATAGTTGTCCAGGAGGGTCATGAAGTCTGCAAACACACACATCCCATTAATCCCAGTAAAACCAGCATGTGACCTGAATGTCAGATCCCCTCAGTTGGCACTCACGAGCAAAAGTCGTGATGTTTCTCAGCTTGTCCTCACTAACGTTTGAGAACAGAGGCTGTGAGGCGTGATCCTGGACGACATGGCTGCCCTGGCTCACAAAGCCAGCTCGAGCCTGAACGTGTGAAACAGAAATCCCACAACATCTTTGTTTAAAACATTTACTGCTGTCTGGGTGAGAAAAACCATGCTCACCTGAACAGAGATGCTGTAGTCTATTCCTGGCTTCATGCGATTCACATCCAACCTCCACAGCTCATTAAACAGGTTGGAAAGCTCCTGGTTTATGACTGGTCTGTTGGGACAGATTCAGGCAGAAAAAACTACAGAAATCTGACAAATATTCACAAGTAAACATGATTTTATAAAGGCCACAGTACCTTGAAGCATCCAGTCCATTGAGGAAAACTGCAAGGAGGAGGAATCCAAACAGCCTGCATTTCACACATTTAACATATTCTTTAAGTTACTTTAATTAAATCAAACATTAAAAGTGCAAAACTGTATTTTAAAAGGCAGGAGTGAATTTCTATTTAAGTTACTGTGCAATAATAATAAAAACACAGACCTTTCAGCCATGATACCAGACATCCCTTCAGCTGAAAACACAGCAGCGTTGCTGGTTGTCTGGCTCTGAGGGCTTCGTCCAGCCTCCACCCAAAGCTTCAAATCCAGACAGACAATCTGGAGTGGGTGTTGAACCACCAGAGGGTGCTTACAGGCAGCAAAATAGAGGTACGAGATAAGAACATTTCTGTATTTTAGGGACAGTTTTAAAGAATGTTCTCTCAAAAGTACAACACTGGTCTTCAAAAGACCATAAATGCACCTTCAGACAATGAAAAAGGGATCAGAGGGATATAAAGTAAAAGTTTGTGCCATTTTAACCACAAGGGTGCCTGTAGCATTGGAAAATGTGTGTAGTGACTAACTATTGCTGGTAGTAATTTATCATTTTATTGTGATTTCTGCTGTTTTTATGCTTTTTCTGTTTTAATGTAAAGCACTTTGAGTTGTCTGTACATGAAAGGTGCTCTACAAATAAACTTGCCTTGCCTAAGTCTAATACTTACAGTAGTATAAATATAGTTAATGTAATTAGAAGATTATGTTTAAATTTTATGATTATATAATATTTATTAATTTATTGGTGTCTCTGATTATGTCATAATCTATATTTTATTTACAATCATTAATAATTTTGACAGTTTAAATAAAGTTTAACAGGTACAACTTGATAAAGTACAAAAATAGGGTACAGAAATGTCTCAAAAGAGTAGCATATCCTTTTAGGTACAAGCTGGTACCTCTATTTTTCAGTGTCTAGCACACGAGGCAGCTTTTCTTCAACTTCCTGTCATCACAGCTCAGAACATTTCAGTTTCATCTGGCTCATTACAAACAACAAAACCCTCACAGGACAGAGACCGGAACCATGTGTGAGCAGGATCACCATTCACAAGGGACACGAGTCCAAGCTCACCGGGACACGAGTCCAAGCTCACTGGGACATGAGTCAAAGCTCACCGGGGACACGAGTCCAAGCTCACCGGAGACACGAGTCCAAGCTCACCGGAGACACCAGTCCAAGCTCACCGGAGACACGAGTCCAAGCTCACCGGAGACACGAGTCCAAGCTCACCGGAGACATGAGTCCAAGCTCACTGGGACACGAGTCCAAGCTCACCGGGGACACGAGTCCAAGCTCACTGGGACATGAGTCAAAGCTCACCGGGGACACGAGTCCAAGCTCACCGGGGACCAGTCCAAGCTCACCGGGGACACGAGTCCAAGCTCACCGGGGACATGAGTCCAAGCTCACCGGGGACACGAGTCCAAGCTCACCGGGGACCAGTCCAAGCTCACCGGAGACACGAGTCCAAGCTCACCAGGGACACGAGTCCAAACTCACCGGGGACATGAGTCCAAGCTCACTGGGACATGAGTCAAAGCTCACCGGGGACACGAGTCCAAGCTCAC
>JBAMHV010000010.1:22111478-22122595 GCA_037177535.1 Pseudomugil gertrudae
CAAACTCACCGGGGACATGAGTCCAAGCTCACTGGGACATGAGTCAAAGCTCACCGGGGACACGAGTCCAAGCTCACAGGGGACACGAGTCCAAGCTCACAGGGGACACGAGTCCAAGCTCACAGGGGACACGAGTCCAAGCTCACCGGAGACACGAGTCCAAGCTCACCGGAGACACAAGAAATGAGTTCTTTAACAAACAGTGGAAATAAACCTGCAGGTCATCTCTACCAGTTGGTTTGTGTATGTAAAACCCAAACTACTTTTACACATTTTGTTATTAACTCTGAACCATTTACTTAAAAAACCCAAACAATTACTTTTGGGTGAATCAACATTAAAATAGGTGCAGAGAGACATTTGGTATCAGTTTGGACCAGGGGTAAGCAACCCTGGTCCTCAGTCTTTCCACCAAAGAAATGGTGCTGGTGCGAGAGGCCGAGCTAAACTGGTTCAACCCACGCGCATAGTACTGAAATCCATTAGCCTTAGCTCTTCAGGTAACCCCGCCCCCATCTGTGTGAACCTGTTCTCATCTCTGGCACAGAACTGGTGCCTGGATTGAACCAGGAACCGGTGCTTAGTCTGGCTCTGGCTCCGAACCAGCACCGGAACCAGCTTGGTCAACACACTGGACATCAGACTTAAATAGGAGTTAATGTAGTTTGAAGTCAAACTCCACAAACACACTGATTTGAGTCATGTGTGTTGGAGTAGGGATACATGGAAAACTGGCAGGATAGGGGAAAGCTGAACATCCATGTGTTAGGAGTTTCCCTGCTGCAGCAGGACCGGGGTTCCCTGCCTCTGGTGGGTGACATAACGATTCCTTCACATTTCAATACAAAAAGCAAACTAGTACGTACCGATGCATTTCCACATCTAATCAATAACGCATCAGAATCAGTACCTGCACGTTTTAGTTGTCTAATAAAACAAAGGATGTATTTCATCACAGCTGTGGAGGAACCGTGTTATTCTGCCCTCCACCTGCAGGGTGATGAAATACACATTACCAACCTTTTACATGTTACTGATACTTCCACCAGCCATGACAGCCATGTTAATGTCTAATCTGCTTTTGTCTCATTGAGACATTCAGATATAAAATAAAACTTATATAAATAAAAACATCAGACAAAAGGCTTCAAAAATCCTTTTATGAGAAGAACAAAGATGACTTTTGCATTTCAATACCATGCAATGATATTGGTTAGACTTTGTAGTGAGTGTATATGTGCAAATGCATGGGTACAAGTGGAAATCTTTAGAAAATGATCAAATATAAGACCAATATCATTTAATTAGCAAGGTTCAGTTGTGTAGAAAAAACATAGCAGCTGTTGCAAAGTTATTACTTTACACTAATTTAAAAAAAGAGGAAAAAAGGACATACTCATCTTTTTTCCAGTATCTAAAAGGTGATTTAAAACACATATATTAAATCTATATTGGCATTTCTTGGTGTTGTTTTTCTGCTGGTTGACATTACTGTCTGATAAGAGTCAGAACAGTGTCCGTACGTAATCAAGTAGAAAATGTTTCCAGAAACCAGCTGGCAGGCGAACAGTGGTGCTCTCCTAAACCTCTAACTTCAGATGACAGCAATGGAGGCTTGTGAAGGCTCTTACAAATACCAGTTTAACGGCAAAAAAGGCAGATGCTGTAATACTTTTGGCTCTTCTTTGAATGTAACACTAATATATATAAAAAAGCAACATTAACGATGTTTGCAGGGACTAGTTGATGTGCAAGTGGGGAGGGTTGGCACAGAGTTTCATTCACAGCAGGACCAGGTTTGATGCCGACGGTCTCACGCGTTGGACTCCTCATCTGTCACACTGGGGTTTGGCGAGCTTGAAATCTCTCTGAAGAACTCGTCATCTTTCAGCATGCTCTGGAAGGAGGCACAGCAGAGGAAAAGTCTTAAGCAAAATGAAGTGAACTAACTGAAGCGCATGCTTTGTGAAAACTTTATTCTCACAGTGAGATTCTGGATTCCCTCGGAGAAAGCTCCAATCTGCCTTACTGTTCCCTCAGAGTCCTCCATCTGCAGAGAGAAAGGCGAATTTCACAATAAAAGCACAACCAGATCTGGGAAAACATGAAATGTTTTTGATGAGAAGATGCTGTGCACTGTAAGTGGAATTAGAAAGACTCTTTGCAAAGTCGACACATCCCTGCTCCAACACACCTAGCTTCCATTAGATGGGTCCAGTTCTACACAAAAACGGATTAATTTGAGTCTGGTGTGTTGGAGCAGGGATACACAGAAAACCTGCAGGATTAGGACCCTTCTGGACTGGACGCAGCAAACCCCCTGACATCATCACTGAACAGATCCAGAAGGAGCTCACCTGTTCTAGCCTGTCCAGGTCGTCCTCGTAGATTTGCAGCTCAAAGCCTTTCTGGAAGCTTCGTCCCTTTGGCATCTCCACGTCCATTGGACACACGTATTCCTCATTCTCATCCTGCTTCTTCTTTCTCAGACTCCCAAAATTACCAAAAGACAGTTTCTTTGGCTGGTATGACGGAGGACGAGAAGACAAAAACATTGCTTACAAAGGAAGAAAAGGACATTTGCAGGAAGACGGTCTGCCTTCAGGAGGTAAGGTAATACCTTGACTTTAGTGGTGGCAGTAAGCAAAGTGTAGTCTGGGTTCTCAAGACACTCCTGTTTGAGCTGCTGGGCCTCTGAGCCAATGAGAAGACTGAAATGTGTGGCTAGGTGGCGCCGCAGTAGGGTCTTGTTGGGGGGGATATTCAGCAGCAGAGCCATGGTCTCCACATTGAACCGCGGCTCTAGAACCTGAACAGGAAGCAGACGTGTTAAGGAGCAGCTCTATTTGAGGAAGAGGGGAGTAGAAACATTGCAGTGTCTTACCATCAGTCCACCATGGACCCCACTCCCTCTCAGATTGGGAGCATATTCAGCGAGGTCAACAGAGCGAAGCCACTCCATCACCCTGTGGTTGGTCCACTGGGAAATCTCTGCAGGTGAAATATTGTTCTACGACGTACAGACAGGATAAATAAATCACTCCTTTGAAACTGATCAGATGTATAGACACACAAAGACTGCCTAACAGTACCTCGTCTGATGGTCTGCGACGCAAACAGTTGGGCTCATAATTGTTGAGTCGCAGAACCTGAATGGCTCTTTTGATACTCAGGTGATGCAGAACACTTCCCACTTTGAGAGAAAGCAGGTCATCCTGTGGGACAAAGCAATTAAAACAACGCTGTACCAAGGTGTGCGTCTTACTGACCTGCAGGCTGTGTAAAGAAACGACTGGTGCAAACACTCACCACGGTCATGTAGTGCAGCATGCGTCCATCCACTCTGCCCTCATCAAACTGGGTCTTATACTGAGGCAGGCCGATGTCATCCAGCCATCCTGGAGCAGAAACAGAACATATTACACCAAGATCAACTTCACAAGAGCAATGGCTTTTATAATCTCATGTCGAGGTAGCTAGCGCTCACTTGTCACCCAGTTGTAGTCCAGCTTTCCCTTATTATCCTCCTCCTCTGAGCCGAGAGCCTGCAGAGCCAGCTGCAGCTTCTTCCTGTGCAGCGGGTGTTTGATACCCAGCTCCTGAACATTTAAAGAGGACAGGATAAGATACTACAAAGCAAGAAGCAGGAAAATACCAGATTATTGTGTGAAATTCTCACCCTCTCGAGGTCTTGTTGTGAAGCCTGCAGCAGCGTCTGTCCAGAGGAAACCCAGACACGAGCCATGTTCACATACAGACCAAGACCCTGCTCCTGCAGCCAGTCACAAACTTGATCCTTTGACCAGCGTGCAAACGGAGCATCCACATCACTAAAAACGAAAAGGGTACAAATGTTCACACAGCACTTTTAGCACCAGTGATGAGATTTAATGCATTTTTTTATATGCAATCTCTCTCTGTTGCACTGTCCTTTCTTTCTCACACAAAGATCAATAATTAAATACAGTTGATGCTATCTTAATGTCTTCTGTTGCCACAATAAAGTTTCTTTTATCAAATTAAATTATTAAAAAAGAAGGAAGCCCCATTCTTTCTTCCATTTTTCACTGTGTACACACTCACTTGTTGACTCGCTGAAGGTCACGGGACCAACCCAGTCTTGGTCCTGCAGTGGCACGCACCCCGCCCCGCTTGAACTCGCCCTCTGGCAGGTTGTCATCCAGGTTAAACGTGGTTGATTGGCTTCTCTTAAGCCTAAACAAAACGCACAGCAACAACAAGTTTAAACGATGAAGCATCCTCACAGAAATTACTGATACATTTATTTATTTTTACCCACTTCCCAAACAATTTCTTAATTCCTTTGGATTTCTTCCTGCTCTCTGGTGTCGTAGGAAGTGTGTTTGTGCTGTCACTGTTTGACGACCTCTGTGACAGTCCGGCGAGATCAAGATGATCGGTGCCCTGTCGCTCCGTTTCAGCTGCACAAATGAAAATACCAACACAACATCCCCGTAAGCATCAGTGTGAGAGATGTAGACTAATTGGTGCAGACGCAGCTGAGGCACAGGGGGCTACGAAGCACTCTGGAGAACTCTGCGATACACTCACTATGACTCCAAGGCACTGGCAGACTAAGCAGTCATGGCAGCAGAGTTTCAAAGCAATAAGCCTTCTAGCACGCATGCACTGGACACACTGATGTCTGACTAAGAATTTAGGTAGGGGGGGGGTTTGTGAAAAGGTTTTCTGCAGATTTCAACGCAGATTTGTCAGGTTTTGAGAATAAAAAGTGCACTAATGCATGCATACAAGCAGGTGAATCAACATCCAGGGTGTAAACAGACCAAATGTTGATCCGTAGTTTGTGCAACAAAAAGCATAGTGACGAGATTGTAGATGTTAAAGCACTCACTGACATTCTACTGCATACTAGAGAAGAGGGCAGCTTAAACAAGGAGATTAGAAAAATAATAGATGCACAAGGACATAGGATAGTGTCAGTAGTTTCCTTTGCTTTCTGTGGAGAACTACTACAACCCTACAGTAGCATGTTATCTATACTGTACCTAGCATAGGCGCACTTGCACTCCTGCTGCGGTCTTCATGTGTTACAAAGAGCACACAACCCACGAGAGGGTCCAAAAAAAAACAAGAGGACAGAATCATGATTGAAATAATAATAAGATTAGAGAGGTGGAACAGAGACACATGAAAAAAGACGGGCAGGACGAAGGGCACACGGTGCCGTGGAAACAGACTTCCATAATTAAGCAAAAACCACAGTTTGTGTAGGCTGCAAATTATGGTCCTGGTCCATACAGATGCACAATCCATGGGTGTGGCTTTGGAAAACAGAACTGGTCTGTGGTGGAAGAAAATCTCCAAGGAGATCTCGTCATATAGTAAACAAGATGTCCGCTCCACGTCTCGTTTATGATGCACAAAGAATCGCTGATGTCGAAATGGCGGGGTTCGCTCTTACCGAGGTTTGGACTGCCGCTTGTTTTCTTGCCTCCACGGATCTTGAAGAAGCCTTTACCGAAAGATGAGCGAGCTTTTTTTGAACCAAAGCTGTCGTCTTCTGTGGTGGGGGGCAAGGTGGCGGAGGAACCTTTGGGCGACTTTTTGCTCATCTTACTGCTCTCTTCGTCTGTGCACTGAAGAAAAGAAAGAAAAAACCTCTTTTAGAGACTGTTTTTTATTTATTTATTTTTTTTACAAAAATTCTACCGAATGACAGGTTTAGTAAAGCTTAGAGCATAACTGCAATAACCCTCCTCACCTTTTCATCATTGCTCCTATCCAAACGTTCCTGGCCCTCGGTTCTGATGGTGTCCTGAATGCTGTAACGACAAACGGTGCATGTGCACTTAACAGATTCAGTTTGTTCTGTTTCACAAACTCTTTTTAAGCTCTTACACTCTGATCTTGTTCATCGTTTATTAAATCTTAGGTTCACTATCATTCCTGCACAAGTGACGAGCAATACACACAAATGCAACGTCTTATACTGCTGAAGAGGTACGAGTGTGTTCAGGAAACTATGAAGTGACACAATGACAGCACACGCATCAGTGAGTGTGAGCCTAATTCATACTCATTTTCCTACTAAAATAGGTATTAGAACAAAACTTATTCTAAATAAAGCAACAGATGAGAGATGCAATCTTTCACCTTTCTGCATCTGTAGGTGTGGACTCCATTACTTGCTCTGGAACAGTAGTGGTGGGAGAAGGTGAAGGCTCGTCATCATGTCCGTTAAACCTCTCCATCTAAGCATCACATGAGGACAAATTAAGATTACAAAGTGCAAGCTGCCTTCTAACATTGACCCAATTTGTTTTACGGCCACATGAAGAGCGTAAATCTGCAAACGTGCTCGGAGAAGTGACAGACAAACTCATTCGGCAAATTGGACGTCAAGCCCTTTAACGCCATTTTTAAAAAGTGTGAAATTAATGTGAGATCTTTGCGAGCGCAAATTCTTCACTGAGAGGTTTGAGTTTGATGAGATTTGATGTTGCTTTAGGAGAAAAAGGACCAAAGACACAACAGGATTAGAAAGAAACTAGTAGCTGCATTGTATTTTCACCATATTCTACCTTTACTCTTTGAAAGAATTTAGATGTGCAAACCTCATCCGGGCTCCTCCTTTTCACCTCCTCAGCATCGGTAACGTCCTGCTGGTCAGGTTCCACATTGACAGGGATGGTAAAGAAGAACGCGCTGGATCCGTTACCAGAGGTCTCATCATGCTCGTTCTCTTTAGCCTTTTCTGAAGTGGAAAACAAATACAACGCAGGTCACTGTGAGGGCTGCACGACGCGACAGTATGAACACATGTACATTACCACGTGAAGGAAACGCTGCATAGCTTTAAATCACTGCAGAACGTTTTGCATCTGGTAAATAAAATAATTATATTTATGCTGCAAAAACACCATCTAACCTTTTTTTCCTTGTACTGACATCACCATGTCTTGGACTTTCTTGTACCGCACAAGCGACTGCTTCAGTTCTTCAATCTTACGATCCTGCAGAGAAAAAGTTCACATGCAAAACAGGACCCAGCTTTCCGGGAATCCAGTTAAATGTACTGGTGCGACGCAAGGTCACCAAATGTTTCCCAGCATGATCACCTTTTCTTCATTTGCTGCCATCAAGGACTCAACAGCCTTTTTCATTCTTTGCACTTCCACATCTGGTGAGGAGGAAAAAGGTGTGAAACTTTAGGGTCTGAAAACAGCTGGAGATGAAGCACATTCAGACCAAACAGGCTGCATCATTACAGTCATTCAGGTGGCGTGTCCACCGACACGTCTGTGTGAGGAAGCATTTCATCCATGTGTTTGAACATTTTCACTTCTCAGAACACACCTGAAGGCACAGCTGGATTTATCAGGTCACTGGCAGCCAGTCGGGGCTGGTTCACAAGCCTCGATCATGAGAAACAATTAGTTACTAATGAATTATACCCAATAATTATAAATAACTTTTTATTACCTTTTTATCTCAAACATGTAACAAAAAAGGAGACTTCAAGAAGCAACAAACACAAACTGTTGGTTTGTATGCAGCTTATGTTGTTTAAAAAGAGTCTCGAAGTGGATTTGTCCACAATGACACAAAATTAGGTACGACGTAGTGAAGCTCCTCTACTCTGCTAAATACAACTAAAGCCACAAAATACTGAGCAACAAAGTTTTATGTTACATTTATTAAATAGAAAAAGCATTTACTTTCTCCTCTACTAAGATTGTTTAAAGTTTAATGACTATGTTTAACACATTTAGGTCCGACTGCAGTAAGCAGAGCTGCGTCTGAAGTGGAAATGAAAAGTGAAATTGTTCTGGAAACTTGTACATTTCATACACGATAAGTGATGGGACAGACACGGACAGGGACAGGTTAGCAGGACGCGCAGTGGCTGCTGGGACGAGGTATGTAGGACGCCCGAGGAGAGCCACTGAGGGGATTACTGATGGAGTGAGAAGGACGAGCGAGCAGCCTGAATGGTTAAAACAACAGCTCATTCCTCATTCCAGCCGAAAACGTAAAAGCAAACAGTCGTTTCAGTTTGAACATTAAAACCACACAGAGGAGAAACGGGACATTCGTTCCATTCAAAATGAAAATAACAGAGTTAAACACGTGGTCCTCTGCTCGGCTGACAGCACTCCGGTGGGTTATGATGGACAAGCAGAGTTCAGGTGGCTCATGCTCGTTCATGCAGAAATAAACACAAAGCCCCTCTTACGTTTTTCTTTCAGCCTCTTTCTAAGAGTTTCATCTGGGTGAGAGGCTAAACAGGACAAAAGAATTGTAACAGTGCAGAACTTCATGACCCATTTGATATTCCTGCTCGTTTGCAGCAGTAAACAGTGACATTTATGCAACGTCATGACCGCCTTTCGCACCTCTCTCCGTTGGATCTTCACCGCTCACGGCGATGGATTTGAACCCCGCCTCATCGTGTAGTCTCCTCGTCTCTGCATCTTTGCCCTCCAGCTGCCTCCTCAGCATGGCAAGCTCCTCCTGTCCAACACAGGAAACCAGTAAGAGCGTCTCCTCCACCTCCTCTTACCTCCCCCACCCCACATCAACACTACAAACAAACCACAACACAAGAAGTCCACAGATGCCGACGCTGCACAGAGAGCCACAGTTGCTGAAGGGTCGTGTGTGTGGGGTGGGTGGCATGCACGGACGAGGCGAAAAAGGTCAAATATTTTAGGAAGAAAACATGTTTGAGTGAGTAGAACAGAAATCAGATGCAGAGATTTACTGTAAAAAATAAAGCAACAAGTGGAAAGAAAGAAAAAGGGAAAAAAAGCCAAAAAATCTGCCAACTTTGGACAAATCCTACAATTAAAGCATACCTGTGGTTTGAAACATGCAAGTGTTTGCTGAAACTAGTGCGTTGTAAATGCAGGCTCTAGGAAGTAGCATGTCTAAGTGCACGTGACGTTTGACTATTTATTGTTCTACATTCTTAAATAAACTAAATGATTTCACTGTTTCTTACTAAAATAACATCAGTGTGCAGACATAAGAGTGCAGCAGTTAATCTGATTCATTTCTTTTCCCTTGAAAATAAAACCAAAAACAAAAAAAGGAGTTAAAAGGGAGAGGTCAAAAACCATAATCATATGGCAAGCACAACCATCATCCTGAGAAAGCCAACCTTCACAGCCTGGAGACTCTGCTCTTTCCTCTGTTTCTCATACTGCATCTGGCCCATTTTGATTTTCAGGCTAGAAAGCTTTGCCATTAGCGACTAGCAGCAGAAACACAAACCAGGAGGAGAAATAAAGATGGAGGAAGATTTGAAGGCAATAAAAGAGACGAAAACATGTTCAGTTTAGAATAACAGATTTGTTGTATTGATCACATTAAAATAAAGACAATAATGTGTTTTTTGTTCATTATTTAGTGGTTGAGCTTTAGAAATGAAGCTAGTTTGGCTAAAAACATTAGCAGCATTAGCTGCTTTGGATCAGAGTCATGGGATGATTAGGAGGAGCTGAAGTGACTCCTCGTAGAGATTTCCCCCCCAGCTCCGGGGTAAGATGACATGCACATGTATCAGCTGCTCTTCTGGAGCCTTTACTGAGCAAATCCATGTTTTATAAAAGCTCCTTTCTGCAGGTCTGTGCGTTGCGTTTCACTCCTCGTGGCAGCAGAAACACGATAAACCTTGCCTGCTCATTGTTTTCCAC
This sequence comes from Pseudomugil gertrudae, assembly GCA_037177535.1. NCBI lineage: Eukaryota > Metazoa > Chordata > Actinopteri > Atheriniformes > Pseudomugilidae > Pseudomugil > Pseudomugil gertrudae. The sequence goes on from JBAMHV010000010.1 coordinate 22,121,162, forward strand.
ATCGCATACTGCACCTTCTCACATTTCCAGCCACACATGTGTGAACAGCTGAATTAGAGACAGTCCAGACGAATGTGTCTCTACTTTCTCCTGAAAATCTCCAGACTCAGTGTGTGAAAACTGCTCATACGATGCATGAACTTTCACCTTATTAGAGAAGGTCTTTGTAGATTTTATTTATAAGGAGATTGTTTTTTCTAATAGTTTTTAAATAGATTAATGGAAATAAATATCTGTGAAATACTGTAAAAGCACTAGGACACTGGAACAACTCACCTTTGTGGTCTTAAGTTTCTTTTCGTACTGTAACTTTTCATTCTCCAGGTCGGTCAATCTGTACCGCAGCTCATTGATTTCAAGAATCAAATCCTGTAGAAGAGAAATTAAATGTCATTGGATGAAATACATGTAAAAAAAACCTGCAAACCTCCAATTTTAAGCTACTTTTGAGTTTTAAAATAAATGTTTGACCTCTCGTATCTTATGAATCAGTGACTTCATACCCAAAAACCAGCACAGGAATATAGAACCAGTTATGTTTGGAGAGAGTGCCCTGCAGCTGCAGATAAAATGAAGAAAGCTGCGATTGATGTGCAGTGAGGCAGAACATGGACAGCAGCTTTTTGTTCCAGTGGGGTGGAAGAGACAACATGACGAGTTTGAAATCTTTCCAAGCACTCTGCATGGTTCATCTGGGAGCAGATATCTCCCCTCCTCTCGTAAACATCTTAATCTTCATAGAGCCTTTGACTATGAGGCAGAAAATCCAAATAAAGTAAAAAAAAAAAAAAAGATAACAGCCTGTCTGTGCTGTGATACATTTCATTTAACTCAGGCTTGTCTCCCATCACAGGAGTCATATAGTGGTGGGTTAGGGTGTGTGCATTTAAATATCTGTTGAACAAGACAAAAAAGAAATAAAGTCCCACACCTCGCTATCCCTGAATCTGTCATCAAAGTCCAGCCTCTCCTTCTCCATAGCACCGAGCTTCAGTTTGAGGTTCGACATTTCAGAGATCAGCTCCAGCTTCTGAGTTTCCAGAGCCGTTCTGCACAGAAGCTCCTGAAAATCCACAAAAAACACTGAATGTGAATTAAAAACAGACACTATGAGGAAACATAAGCAACAGAAGTATTCAGATCATCCAAAAGAGAAGCTAAAGATTAATGCGTTTGTAGTAAGATAACAGAAAAACAGATACTCTGTATCAAATCCTTTTTACTTTAACAGATAGTTGGTGGCATGAATGAGTTCTTATACATGATCATTATAAAAGCACAGGAACCCTAATCACCCAGATCAACACATCTGGTGGTCTGAGGATCACTCCTCCTCCTCCTCTGGATATCTTAAGACTCTAGACGCTTTGCGCGGAGTCTGCAGAACACCACAGAAGAAGACAAATACCATAGAAGAAGACCGACACGAAGATA